>BTHS01000022.1:121390775-121597514 GCA_036184385.1 Tokudaia muenninki
TATAATGCCTTATAATTCATCTTGCAAGAGTCAGCCTAATCAAATAAAGCAAAGCAAGCTACCATTTCAAACAAAGTCCTCAACTAGTGTGCCATTCAGCTCCTTGCTGTTCCTATCTTTCTCCTTTTCAGACACTACAAACCCTAATTTGTATTTCTAAAGCATTTTTGTTATTGTAAGCTTTTTCTTAATTCAGTAACAATTAAATCATAAGGGAACATGCTGTTAAAACCCTGCTGTATTTTAAAAACTATTATATAGCAGGACATGTTGGAACACCCTTTTAATCTCAGTAGTCAGGAGCCGGAGGCAGGCAGACCTCTGTGAATTCCAGGCCTAGGTAGTCTGCACAGATTCTGTCTGAAAATTAAAAATAAAAATAAAAATAGCGATTAGGTGTTTTGGCTGTTGAAGGAATTTGGGGTTTTCTTTCATTTCTTTACAGAGTATTCTTTAGTTTGTAGCCCAAATGCCAAAAATTTTTACACTTTTGGCACCCTTACTGCCAAGCTAATGAGCTGACTTCAATTCCAGGCCCCCATGATAGGAGGAGAAAATCAACCCTGCAAGTCCTATCATCCTCTGACTTCCATAGATACTCTATATACACATGCATATGTTCACGAAAATAAATAATACATAAAAGCAATTTTAAAAAACGAGTAACTATAAAATTGAGAAGAGTCTGCTGCCTTGTTGCCTTTTTATCCTTGCAGCCGAAAGGACAACTCCGAGCAGAACCCCACTAAAGCTCCCTGTGAAGCTGTCTGTGATGCTGGCAGGTTATAGTACCTGTTAGGCCATGTGCCAGCATGACCCAAGTCTATGGCACCTGAAGACTATGGCACCCCAATTCTACAGCACCCCAAGCATAGGGCACTGGACTTCTGGCAGCAACCAGAAGTGTACGTGCAAAAACTCGGGCGGGCAGAACATGATTTCTTTGAATTATTATTCATTCATTCATTTATTTGTGTTTCTCTCTCTCTCTCTTCTCTCTCTCTCTCTCTCTCTCTCTCTCTCTGTTTCTGTTTCGGGTTTGAGTGGTGTGTGTGTATGTGTGTGTGTGTGAATGTCCATATGAGCACATGTGTGTGGAAAGCACATATACATTACGCACACATATGTGCTCATGTGATAGTCACACACACGTGGAGGTAAAAAGACAGTTTGGAGGAGCTGCTTCTCTCCTTCCACTGTGTGGGCTCAGGGATGAAAATGAGGTCTCCAGGCTTGGTGGCAAACACCTTTAATCACTGATTTTTCCCTTCAATACCAGTGATTGAACCTAGATCTAGGTGTGCTAGCCCAGCTCTCGACCGCTGAGTTACATGCTCTCATTCAGTTTGCTTATTCTTGGATTTATAGTGTACTTCCTACAAACAAACATGTCTTACCAAAGCCTATATATAACTTTATCATGACCAAATTTAGAACCTGAACTTGGAGCCACCAAATTCTGAAGCTGGAAAGGATGCTTCAGATCATATAGTGAAATGTCTCCCATCTGCGTAAACTTACTGTCATGAGGTTCCTGACCAGTTGGTGCTAGAATGGTTGAGAAGAACTGAATGGTGTTCACTATAGGCCTTATGTTGGAAAGTAGCAGTTTTATTTTGTTATTTTAAGATTTTCTTAGATATCTTTAAGTCTATTAAATTGTGCGCATGTGCTATGCCCATTCGAGAGTCCATTCTCTCAACTTCTCCAGAATCCATGTCTGGACGCTGCCATGCTCCTGCCCTGATGATAATGGACTCAACCTCTGAAACTGTAAGCCTGTCCCTATTAAGTAATCTCTTTTCTAAGATGTTACCTTGGTCATGGTGTCTCTTCACAGTAATAGAACAGTGACTACGACACCATAGTACAAAGTTCATCTTTTTAAACCATTGAACTGAAACTGGACCTAGTAGCTTACTTCTGTTATCCAGTACTGGGAGTGTGGTGTGATGCAGGAGATTGCCATAACCAGCTACAGAGTGAGTTGCTCTCAGGAAAGAGCAAGTAAGAAAGAAAGAAAGAAAGAAAGAAAGAAAGAAGAAAGAAAGAAAGAAAGAAAAAAAGAATAGAAGAAAGAAGAAAGAGAAGAAAGAAAGAAAGAAAGAAGGAAGGAAAGAAAGGAAAAAAGAAAAAGATAAGTAAGTAAGTAAGTTACTAAGAAAGAAAAGAAGAAAAACATCTGTCTGCTCTTCTCCCTCTCTGTGTAACTCGTCATATATTGCAGGCTAGCCTGAGGCACTCAGCAGTCTTTTATCAGCAATCTTTTTGTCTCCACCTCTTAAGTATTGAGACAAACAAAGGAATGTTCCATCGTGCCTGATTTAGTATTTGGTTATTTTTGATTGACTTCTTTCACGTAGAACAAAATGTTCATAGTTCAGCTTGTTTTTAAATGTATGGAATACGTGGTCATATAGTCTCATTCTCTTGGAAATATGTCTAGCAGTGAAAAAAACTGGGGCATGGTCATTCTGCTTTTAGATTTCCGAGAACAGTCCAGTCCAGGGGACAGGTTGTTTTAGCAGCTTTGCCATTTAAACAAACTCATTCACAATGTGTGGGTGTTTATAACTGTTTTATACCCTTGCCAATACTTGTTAATGCTTGTCTTTTTAAAAAATTGAGAAAATTTAAGTATATATGATGCAGCACTTCACTGTAGTTTAGATTTTATTCTTCCTCTCTCTCTCTCTCTTCATCTCTCTCTCTCTCTCTCTCTCTCTCTCTCTCTCTTTCTTGAGATAGGGGTTTCTCTATATAGCCCTTGCTGTCCTGGAACTTGGCTGGCCTTGAAATCAGAGATCTGCCTGCCTCTGCCTCCTAAATGCTGGGATTAAAAGCATACACCACCACTGCCTCATGTTTTATTAATTTTTGTGGCTACTATTCCATTGTTAGACACATGCCACGTTTGGAATGAATTCTTTTAAATTATACTTATGTACAGGAAATTCAGGCCAGGCGCTGGTGGTGCAAGACTTGAATCCTAGTACTCAGAAGGCAGAGGCAGGAGATGTCTGAGTTCAAGGTCAGCCTAGGCTACAGTGTGAGATCCAGGCAGCCAGGGCTACACAAAGAACCCTGTCTTGAATACACGCACACTAGGCATACGCACACAACAAACTCAGCAATGAAGCCTTAGTTTTCTGCAGCTTAGCACTGTGATTTGGAACCCAGGATTACTTGTCATCAATTCTCAGAACTTACACCAGCTTAACCAGGCACCTTTGGAAAGACAAAAAAAAAAGTTCCAGTCAGGAAATGATGGCTTTTTTTTTTAACATTTTAAAGCAATAATCTCTTGCTGTAAACAAACAGCGATGTCTGTTTCCTGTGTTTTTCCTCAAGTAGAAACGGTCCAGTAGGATGTGATATAACTCATTCCTATAATCCCAGCACTCAGGAAGCTGAGACAGGAGATTGTCATGAGTTTGAGGCAACCTAGGTTAGAATGAAATCCTGTCTCAAAAACAGAAAAAAAAAAAAACTTACCAACGAAACAATGACAACAACAAAAACCCGAACCTATAAAAGTGTATGGGTGGAGGTCATTTTAGATTGAGTTCCGGATTTCAGCGCTATGTGATGGGGCAAACATGTAAAGTTCATCCTCCCTATCTGCCATAGGTCAGTGGCTTTCCTTGAGTAAACTACTCTCCTATTGGCTGGTTGAGCAGATACCCTGGTACTCCACACGTGGCAATTTGGCGCCCCCCAACACCCCCACCCCCGTGTCTTAAACTAGAGAGGCTGTACAGAGAACGGAAGTACAGTTGTGTCTGTGAAGAGTTGCTGTGATTAGGGCTCTACTGGGAGACAGAGAACTAGATAGAAGGAAGCCTTATTCCTGGTCCCATCTGGTGCCCACGCTTGCTCAGACAACGAACTATGCAATGGCTAATTTCCAGACTTTGTACCCTCTTTCACAGGAAAGTGGACCCAAAGGAGGCAAGAGAAGAGCAGCAGAGCCTCTTGGAAGGTACAGCACGAATTCTTTGTCCAAAGAGACCTTCTAGTATAGTTGTGTTTTATCTCTGGGCCAGCATCTGAGGAACTTAGAAAACCACCCCCACTCCACCACACCCACACTGCTGCCACTGCCCCCAACTCCCAACTGGCCAGAGCAGAGCCATTTTATCTCTACAGTAGGTTATTGCCAATTCCTTGCTCAGCACCCTAGTATGCCACCTGCTGGAGAGTCTTGCACGGACTCACTCCACAACTCCCCTGCCCACAGGAATGACAAAGGCTTTAAAATAATGGGGGCTACAGGGATGACTCAGCAGTTTAGAGCACTTACTGTTCTTAGATGACCAGGGTTCGGTTCCCAATGCCACATTACTGCTCACAACTGCCCTAGTTCTTGGGTCTCAGAAGTATTCTTCTACCCTCTGAGGGCACATGGTTCACATACATACACTGAGGAGCAACAAGCATGCGCGTTGTTGTGTGTGTGTGTGTGCGTGTGTGTGTGCCCATACAGCAGAACACATACCCTGAAACACCCAAACAAAAGACTACGCGCGCATTTGCTGCGCGTGCGCGCTCGCGCGCGCGCACACACACACACACACACACACACACACACACACACACACACACACACAGGGGGGGGGCGGGAGGTGGATTTAAACCTTGTCAAGGTCCCTCCAGAGTCCTGCATGCTTAATCATTGCTCACCAGCCTAATTCCTACCAAAGTCACTTTATTTCTAGACTTAGATGATTATTTCCCACAGCTTCTCTGGTTGGGCTTATTTGTAGTATGTGTTTGCCCTTGAAAATAATTTCTATACATAAATTCATCTTTACTCATCTTTTAGACGGTACCACATTACAAAACAAACAGCCAGTTGTGGCAGGGTCCAGTAGTAAGGATGACTGGATCGCTGACCACTTCAGTGCAGACATAGTGACTGGCAACAACCCTCTGAAAGCTGAAAAAAATTTCCTGCAGCTGTGGAAGAACAAAGCACTCCTGGAGTGAACGCAGTCACAGTAAGACTTGTATATCCTGGATACTTTCTCTGTTTCCGAGTTCTTTCACTGTGGTTTCCAGTTCTCAGGCCCTCTTAAATCGCCATGTTGCAATGGATGGGAGAAGCTGAAGTCTAATTTAGGAGACTGCATGGCACATCTGTTCTATTTTGTAGTAGTACCTATTTAGAAAAGCGCAAATTGTATGATCTATGCCTCAGTATGTAGCAATAATTATTAGAGTTTATATTATCCTGCAACTTCCTCTTATAATGCAAATAATAGGTCTGTGTTATTCGTTAATTACTAGATGAACAGACATATTCCTTAATTATTTTTTTAAAAAATAACCTTATTGAAGTATAATTTACTTACTATGGAGTTCCCCAGTTTAAAAGCTTTTTATATTTACAGAATCTGAATCTAGCACCTAAGTTCAGATACTTAGCATTTTAATTGGTATATGCAAATGAAAGATATTATTATTACTAATTTACACCACCAGCAGCAGAATGTGAGACTCGTTATTTCTCAGGGTTGTCAAGAGTGGAAGCATTATCAATCTTTGAGATTTTTAGCTATCTAAGGTGTGAAAAGACAGTGGTGGCACATACCTTTAATACTACAGAGGTAGGCAGATCTCTGTGGGTTCGAGGCAAGCCTACTTTACAGAGCTAGTTCCAGGACAGCTAAGGTTACACAAAGAAGCCCTGTCTCAAAATCCTCAACCATGAGCTCAAACACACACACACACACACACACACACACACACACACACACACAGGAGGAGCAAGTGGGGGGGAGGAGGTAGAGGAAGAGGAAGAAGAGGAAGAGTAGGAGGAAGAGGAGGAGAAGGAGGAAGAGAGGAGGAAGAGAGGAGAAAGAGAGGAGGAAGAGGAAGAGTAAAGGAGGAGGAAGAGGAGGAGAAAGAAGAGGAGTAAGAGATAGAGGAGGAGGAAGAGGTGGCGGAGGGAGGAGGAGGAAGAGGAGGAGGAGAAGGAAGAGAGAAAGAGGAGGAGGAAGAAGGAAAAGAGGAGGAGGAGGAGGAAGAAGAAGAAGGATAAGAGGAGGAGGAAGAGGAGGAGGACGGGAGGAGCGAGGGGGGGAGGAGGAGGAGGACGGAGGGGGGGAGGGAAGGAGGAGGAGGAGAGAAAGCCAGTTAGGCTTCCACATATTGTATGGCTATTTGTTAGTATGAAGACAAAAGCACTGACCAGCTACTCAGTGATGGTAGAGAGAGATGAGCCTTACTCGGTACTTGATTTATGGATAAAACTGAGCAAAAAAAATAATCATGAACCACTGGGTTTTGACAACTGCACGATGAGGTTTAAATAGATGGAGACTCCTAGGGTCTTCCAATTGGAATTCATTAATGCATGAAATTCTCACTCATTTCCTCCTGCCCAACCAAATTTTACTTAATAAAGCCCCATAAATGAGGATCACTACAGTTTCAGTTACTCCTTTGCAATGGGGTTATGCCTGTAGCTACATTGGGTGGATGAACAAAGTCCTTAATTGTTTAGAAGCTTACTCAAGTGCCATCAACATTCAGGAGAGTAAGGAGGTTCAGGGAAATGACTCAGTCTGTGAAGTGAGTGCTTGCTGTACAAGCAGAATGGCCTGGGCCAGCACCCACTTGCAGAGTCACCTTTAATCACAGTGCTGGAGAAGCAGAAACAGGAGAGTTCCTGAGGCTTGCTGGCCAGCACGGTCTAGCCAGTTATGGCCATTCTGGTTTGATGAGAGAGCCTATCTTCTAGAGTAAGGTGGAGACCAATTGCAGAAGATCCCGATGTGGGCCTCTGAGTTCTGCAAGTACAGGCATGAACATCTCCCTCCAACACAGACAGTTTACAAGAGTAGGGGTGAACCAACACTTTCTCCTTCTAGACAGTCACATTGAAAACCACAAATCTAGTCACCCTTTACTTGCTTTTCTTCCTAGGGATGTAGTGTTGAGATCATAAAAAGAGAGAGGTTTAGAGAATATGGTATATGGCGGTGTGGGGGAAGGGGGTGCCCCAGTGGGCCCATGCCTAGGCATCCCTTCCCTCCCGAGGGACCCAGACACACTCACCATCCCTTCCCCTGAGGGACCAGACACACTCACAGGCATAGTATAGAGTAGAGTTTATTCAGGGCATGGGATGGGAGTTAAGGGAGGTAGTGGAGGCAGAGAAAGGCAGAGAGAGGGAGAGAGTAGAGAAGCAGAGGCCGACCATGACCACATGGAGAGAGTGGGGAGGGGAGGAGAGCCCAAGAGGGAAAGAGAGAAGCTGAGACTGAGAGAGGTAAGAGAGAGATAAGAGGAGTAAGAGAGAGAGGAGGGGGTGATCAGTCCCCTTTATAGTAGGCCAGACCTACCTGGCTGTTGCCAGGTAACTGTAGGGAGGGGCATACCTGGCTCTTGCCAGGTAACTGTGGGGTGGACCTTAGACAGAACCCTAACATCTAGGAACAAAAGTTTACTCATTCCAGATAGACCACCAGAGACAGACCAAAGAAATGACTCTAGCCAACTCTAACTTGGATACGTAGTGAGCTTATTGGAGTCTTACAGGCAGATTAGTCATAGGATCACAGGGGACTCAAAGGCAGCTTTGTCACCAAAGTGTCCCCAGCATCTGGATGACAACTTGTGAAATGGGCCTTGCAATTCATGGCAAATAGCTATGTAAGAGTCTTTTACACAGTTCTCGGGAGGCAGAAACAGGAGATTTCTGGGAGTTCGAGGTCAGCCTGGACTCCAGAGATTGTTCCAGGACAGTCAGGGCTACACAGAGAAACCCTGTCTCAGAAAAACAAACAAGCAAAAAAAGTCATTTACAATAATGACTAGACACTAAGGGACGGGGATGAGAGAGACTGGGCAGAGTGGAGGAATGCTGTAGCAGGGATGCGTTTTTATAAGAGAATAAATAAATAAATTAATTAATTAAATTGACAAAAAAACCAACCAATAACAAGAAAACTGATGAAGTTCTCTAAACAGTCCAAACAAAGAATGTCCCAAAGACCAAGTCAGCTTCAGAGACAACTTCATGCAAGCAGCCCTCAATTTACTCCCTGCCCCGAGGGAAATCTCCAAAGAAGTAGGCCAAGCCCAGCTGTGTGCATTCTGGCCAATCTGAAGCAAAGACCAGTTGCCTCCCGATGGAGACAGCAGCTTCAGCTCTGGGTGAAGCCTGAGGCTAGGGGTTAGAAGGGGCTGGGATGAGTGAGAAAAAGTAGGACAATGTTGAGTCTGAGCAATGGCGTCCTCTTCTTCTTTCAGAGACCTGGTAAGAAGAGCAAGGCCACCAAGATTGCAGGCTAACAAAGGCTGCTCTGCGCCCCAGGTTGTACAGGCTTGCTTGAGATTCTGGACTGCTGGCCCTGTGTGGCTGACTTCTCACCAGCCTCAGCACAGCCTCCTTAGTTTGTTTCTTTAACTCTTCCCTTCGGCAGGCCATCACTAACATCAGGCACCCAGGGGCCCTGCGGCTTCAGCAGTCACAAGCAGATGTTAGAGTAGGACTTAAGCTGGGGCAGGGCATAATGGAGCCCAGGGCCACTGGGCTCATACCAGAGGCCAGCAGCTGTGGGAACGCTCGACTGGAAAGATTTGACCATGAAATCTGCTCCTGCTAGCTGATCCTACATGTATATGTTAGGAAAACCTATGTAGTGTATTAGATTATAAGCTTGTATGCCCAACTGTGGAATAGTGCCCCTAAATTACAGCACTTCCTTTTTGTAGGACACCAAGATATCCTTTAAAAAGTTAAAATAATCTGGTTTAATTGTGTCCAATTTTGTTATATATTTATGATATATGTGTGGTATTACCTTTTTCATTTAAAAGAGTGTATAGGTAAATTATCTGGAACAAGTCCAGGGAAGAAAGTTACAGACTACTACCATATAAAACCAATTGTGAATCCTTTTTTTTTTTTTTTTTGAGACAGGGTTTCTCTGTGTAGGCCTGGCTGTCCTGGAACTCACTCTGTAGAACAGGCTGGCCTCGAACTCAGAAATCTGCCTGTCTCTGCCTACTAAGTGCTGGAATTAAAGGCATGCGCCACCACTGCCCAGCATGTGAGTCCTTTATTAGCTGACAATGGAGAGCACATTGTGACTACACTGAACTCTTGGCACCGAAGCTCAGAAGTACAGAGTTTATAAAGGCAAAAACCTGCAATGACATTATCAGGTATAGGTCAGCACAAAAGCATTAGACTAGTTTTGGTTATACATTCAATAGGTACTTAGATTATACACCTAGGCCATGGTCAGGGTCCTAGAAAGCCTCTTATGTATGACCCAGGCAGATGTGACTGTTAATGGAATTAGGGATCAAAATTGCCTGAGCAGACACGAAATGGAGTCAGGGTAAGATCAGGCCAAGATGTTGTTATCTTGGTCACTTCTTAAGAACATGGCCAGCAGTTATTGGCTAGGGATTGTATTTCTGAATTATATGTGATTTTCTTGCTTTTCTGTCTTTTTTACATTTTATATGCTTAACGTGCTATTTTTGTAATGAGAAAAACAGAACGTAAGGTAAAGATGACTATAATTCTAAGAAATGAAAGTGTAGATGCTTTTTAGAAAATATTTTAGATAAAGTCCTAAATTAACACTGTTTTTTAGACCGTACAGCTCTTGGTTATTTTCTTCCATCCCAGAGTGAACTAGACCTAACCCTGCTGAGCTTCTAAGATCAGATGAGACTGATCATATTTAAGATGGCATATGGCTATTAGATTTATTTTCTCACATTTATCTCGATGTTCTTTTGTCTCCCCAGATGCTCCTGCTCAGGTGTCTCAGCACTGATTTAGTTACCCTTCTTTTGTACCCTTGCTGTCTCCCTAACCCTCTGCCCGGCTCCAGCCCCAAGTCCTTTTCTCCCCTTTTCCTGATTTTAGTTTTTATTCCTGTTGTTGTTGCTGCTGCTGCTGCTGCTGTTGAGTCTTCTTAAATTAGCTTGGGGACTGGAAAAATGGCTCGGTGGTTAAGAGCGCTTGTTGTTTTGTAGAGGACCAAGGTTCCAGCCCCAGCCCCAACATGGTTTCTTATGACCATCTGTAACTCCAGATCCAGGGGATCTGATAACCTCTTCAGGTCTCCTGCTTTTGATCTCTGAAGGCCCTGGGCAGGCCCATGTCAAGTCAAGCAACTGGTATTTGGCGCATTTAGCTATGCCCCCTTTCAAAAGATCATTCCAGTTGGGTTTGTTACCTGTTCAGCCACCATCCCCCCTTCCACCTAAATATCCAACTGCTCTCTGTCAACTCTGCCCCATGGCCTGGGGAAGAGGCTAGAGTCAATATGTAGGCCAGGGGACGACTGATTTGGGGTTGGGAGATGGTTTCATCTATGCAAACTACAGGAAACACTCTTCCCTGCTAGGTAAGGCTTTCCAGATGTGACTGACTGGGGAAGGAGTGTCCACACTCCCAGAAGTATCCCTTACCTATGCCCTGTAAGGGAGCCTAATGAACTCGTTGGTTCCTGAGAACGAACTCTGGTTGAATCCTCTCTCCTGCCTGTCCTTGGGATCTTAGAGAAGAGGTAGTAGATGTTGTTCACCTATCCCCATGGGAAGAAATTTTAGCAACAATGGCACACATACATACCTGCAGTCAAAACACTCATACACAAAATCAAAAATGAGTTTTAAAGTTCACATACAAAGTAATGGGTTTCATTATGCTGTTTTCATGCTTACATACCACTACACTTTGCCCGTTCTTCCCCCCCCCCCATCCCACTGCCCCACTAATGTTCACTGTGTGCCTCTTACCTTCCTCCCTATCCCTTTCTGTTTTTATGTCACATGCATTCTATTACCCTGCTCTTTCCCCTATCTTTTTAGCGCTCTTCTTCCTGTCTCATGAGCCCTTTTCTAGTTCAGTGACCCTCACACACATGCACATGCAGACACACAAATACACATAGAGACAAACATAGATTCCAGCTCAACTTACCAGATAATCTTTTCTTTCACAGCCCAGGTCAAAAACCACTTGCTGAAAACCTTTTCTGTACCTCTTAGTATTCTTCGTCTTAATTTTCTATTCCTTTCAAACTCCAGGAGCCAATTTAATAAATTTTTTTTTATCATATACCTTGACTTACTTTGAATTAGCTTTTACTCCCTTTTTATTTTTTAATTACTGATAAGTGGAAGCTATACATCTTTTTTGCATAAATACTAGCAGTGCATTAAGTCTGGCAGACATGCAAATAATGTTTTTAGAAGAAATTTCTAAAATTTGATTGTAAACACAAAGCATGAGCCCTAATGTAAACTGTGGATTTTATAAAGAGTGTTGATGCTGGCTTATCAGTTGTAATCAATGTGAGTATGTGGCAACCGCTCTGTATTTTCTTCTCAATTCTCCAAATTTACTCTAAAATTACAGTAAAAATAATACGAAGCTCAGGCATTATTTCATTAGTTCACTCCAATTTATGTGTCAGTTGTCTATGATCATTATTTGAATTATCACTTGAACAATGATTTTAGGGTGGGTTTCAGAGTTTTTTGATTTTTTTTTTAGCTTTGGTTTGTTTGAAGTAACATTTTTAAGTTAGTTTGTTTGTTATGCAGGTGGATGCTTTCTCTGATGACCATGGTGAAGAACCATCAGAATCTCACATGAGAGTTTGCTTGGCTGTATTACCTCTCCTATTGGGTGATGTTGATTACAATGATCATGAATTATCCTTCTCTCTAGACATTGCCTGTAAAGGTACAACTCACATTTTTAAATGTAAAATTATGTTTCGCCCATTTTTGAAATATTACCAATTGGGTGTAGGTGTCATCTTCAGGGTCAAATTTAGAACATGCTTATTTGATGAAAGGGTTTCTGTAATTACAATTACTAGTACAATATACTTGGATCTTTGCAGTGATCAGACTCAGGCCTGTGCTTGCAAGGGTAAGGGCTCGATCACTGAGCTACATTCCCAGTCCTATACTGGGCACTTTCAGCTTCATTTCAATATGTGAAGTGGATCACTGGAGCTTGAAAATAATGTGTAGCAAGGGACACAAAAGTCTCATGCTATCATTTGTTACATCTTCATTTGTTTGGGTACACTAATATTTGTGCAACTTTTTATTTATATAGGTATTGAATTTCTATTCTAACACCATTCCACAAATGAAAAGATACTGTTTCATAATACTTCCAATGCTTTAAAATAAGGCCTGGAAGTAGCCTGAAAAGCCATGTATATATATGCACTCAGTGTTAAATTCTATTTGTATTTATCTGATATGACATTTTATTGTTTTTATATCTAAAGCAACGACATGATCATTTACAGAGTCCACTGGACTTTAATTTGCTTTAAAAGAGAGTTCTAGACATTGAAGAAGAGGACAAAATATAGAAGGCCTCAGTAAACCTTGCTTATTAAGAGCTCATAGTATCATTGGAGAGACAGACATGTGAATCCATTAAACTAAGCTGTAGGGAAGAAACATTGGGCAAAAGCAGTGCGAGGGAGAATGGGAGAAGGCTGATTGGCTGTGCCCTGTGCAAGCTGGACTTTATACCCTGCCACTGTGTGCCTTTAATAATCAAGATGGAGACCAAGACAGAATGAAAAATAAGTTTTGTGCATAATGAAATCTAAATCTCACAAAATATAAACCTAATGAAATGTAAACTTGATATCTTTATTATAACTGACCGCAGCCCCGCCCTGCATGCGCCCCCCCCCCCCACCTTTAGACAGGGACTTCCTATAGTCCTGTGTTTTGTCTCAAATTGTTAAAATCATGCCTTCCAGTACCAAGCTGAACTCTTAGTCAGGTGCCATTTTATTTGGATAAAACAGAGTGATATTGTCCCATCTACACAAAACTGCTTCCTAGTTGTAATTTTCTTGGGTGTAAAAACTTCAACTTGATATTGGTGTTATCTCAGGAACTCTCGAATGATAACTGCTTGGTGGTATCTAGGATGTTATGATATTTTCCCTCAGAAATTCTCAGCTTTCAGAGGCAAGGATCCCTGTAATTGTAAAGTTCCAAAGACAATGTATTAGCCTGTCACTATGCCAACAGGAAGTTGTCAACAACAGGAAGGATGCTAGGAATACTCTTAGAGTGGAAGGGACTTGGACATGTTTATAGTGCAAAGGATATGACTAAAGGTGCTGAAGAGAGCAGGAAGACATGATGGAGTCAGGTCCCTGAGCTATAAATAGACAATAGGACCCAAGGCATAGGCGGAGAGGCTTACTCCTGTAAAATAGGGTTAGTCATCATAGCAGACTGTTCTAGGGTAAGAAAAGACAGTGGCTGAAAAAGAAGGTGTGTTTGATCCCTAGCACTAGTCTTAAAGGGCTCAGCCAGTCATTTCCATAATTGTCAGAATAAATACTATTAAATGAATACGATGAAACCCAGTGAAAATATCAAACAGTTCTTCATTACTATTTTTATTATCTGTATGTTGCTCAAAATCGAATCCTGGTTCTTGCCCATGCTAACTAAGCTACAGCCTCACTAATTTCTTCAATGAGAAACTAAAAGAATGGAAAGAAGAAAAAAGATCATCATGTTTTCCTTTAAACTGAGTAATGAATATGTAATTTCCTTCCTATTCGTTGTGCAGGTTATTTTACTGCCTCACGCTGTTCCAGATACTTTTTTACTTTTATCTTCTTAAAATGTTATGTGTATGTGAGAGAGCTTTGCCTGCATGTATGTGTTATAACACTGCTTGAAAGCCTAAAGAGGCTCTAGAGCTGGAAGTTAAAGGCATCTCTAGCCTCCACGTGGGTGCGGAAACTGTGAACCCAGATGAACTGCAAGAACAGCCAAGTATCTTTAGCTGAAGAACCACCTCTCTGGCCCTCATCTTTTACAAACCAGTGCCTCTATTTATGTGTATGCGTGCTTTTGTGCAAGCGTATGCCACATGTATGTGGGTACCCACAGAGACCAGAAGAATGCCAAGATAAGCTAGAGGTGGCTGCGGACACTGGGAGGTGAACCTAAGTTCTTTGCAATAGCAGTAAAACTCCCTGAGCCATCTCTGCAACCCTAGGGTTCTAAAGGTTCAACATGTACTTTATGTGTAATGGAAGCTGTGTATCAGGGCTGACATTCCAGAAAATGGTGAAATGTCACATTGCCTCTTCTAACTTGAGTTTCTTCCATGACTGTTACAGATTTTCAACCTTATAATGGTGACCTGGTAGAAATTGAGTTTTCTGAGGAGCAAGACACACAGAGCAGAAAGGCCATCTTGGTGAAGCCTCTGAAACATTGTCATGTAAATGAGGTAGTTTCTGTGTGCTGCACTTGTCCTTTGTTTCTGCTTATCTTTCCTTTAGTGATTTTTTTTTTTCTGCTCAGGAATATATTACAAGTTTTAGGAACAAAAAAAAATGCTTTGCCATTTATTTATCCATTAGTGGATGGAGGCAGATGCAGAGACCCACCGCCTAAACATTAGGCTTGAACCGGTTGGAGTGTGGTGGAAGAGTGGGGGATAGAAGTGAGCAAATTGGAGGAGTTAAGGACACCAACAGAAGAAACTAACCTGGGCCTATGGGGACTCACAGAGACTGAACCATCCACCACAGAACATGCAGGGCTGGACCTAGGTCCCCACACACATGTGTAGCAGATGTAAAGTATTCATGTGGGTCCCCTTACAAGTAGAGTAGGGACTGTTGTCCCTGTTTCCTGCCATTGGATCCCCTTCCCCATTCCTGAACTGTCTGGTTAGGCCTCAGTGGGAAAAGGATGTGCTTGGCTCTGCTGGTACTGGATGTCCCAGACTTGGGTGACTGTCAAGGGGGGTGCTCCCCTTTCTCTGAGAAGGGAAAAGGGCAATGGGGGTAATTTGGGAGGGTGAGACAAGGAAAGAGGAATGGGGAGTGGGGGTGCAGTGATCAGGGTGTAAAGTAAGTAAAAAAAATACTGTAATTCTGAAAGGAAATTATGAGACTAATGTAAAAATTGTTTATCTGGGAGGCATTAGAATGTTCTAAGAGCAACAAAACCAAAAAACAATGATAAGGTTTCTTGGAACTGTTAAAATGGGTGGAGTGTCACTTGAACTCCTCACTAGCATGTGAGTATGATATGGGTAGGAAAAGCTGAAAACGAGTTGGCTAGCATTTGCTTTGCACCACTGGAAAAATGAAGGAATGTGCTTCTAAGGCAATGGAGGAAACAGAGGAAAAGGTTAACAACATATTCTTTTCTCCCTCTTCTCTTTTCAAGCAATCAGCCTTAACTACAAGTTCACACCCATTGTGGGTAATTATTTAGAACAAAATTCTCTCAGGGGAGACCTGGTGCTCATCCCCAGAGATTGCTTTGATTGTTGTGAGGTTAGACCTAGGTGGAGAGGTGAGGGATGGGGGGTGGGGGATGGTGTTTATACAACACCTAGAGTTGCTAACATGCAAAGCAGGATGGGAGTCTGTGGTGAATGCAGCAGTCTGCTGCTTAGGGCCAGAGAGAAGGGCAGAGTTGAGTGACCATAGATTATGATTTTCTACACTCATTGTTGCCATTTTTTTTTTACAATCACAGGTCCGTGTTACCAAAACAGATGGAAGATCTGGGGTGTTGGAAGACACCATCTTTTTCACCTTGGCTTCTCTTAAACTTCCTTCTGGATATGTGCCGAAACCAGATGATGTGGTCAGTGTGGTTGCAGTGCAGAGCATTCAACCCAACTATTTCTGGAGAGCAATTTGGATGACCCCAGTACAAGTAGTGTAGGAGCCAAACCCCTGCGTTCCTTCTTCAGTGGTACTTGTATGAGTAGTGAAGGGCCCGGTTTAATATGATAGTTTGTGGAATAGTAATAGCAATAGTAAGCCAAAATACATGTTAAATACATTTTTTTCTTGGAAATGCCCCTGGTAATTTTGTTGGACATACTTTAGGAAGGTACCTGATCTACTCAAAGATATCCCCAAACTGTTTTTCTATCTAAAGCAAAGAAACAACACTGCATATTAGGTTAAATTCTGTTTTTTTCCCCAAGGTCAGGAATGCTGCTAATGGCCTTGTTTGTCCCTTGAGAAATATGCAGAGGGAGGTCAGCAAGTGAATATGTGTAATTTAAAGTCCCGGATGCCTTCAATTCTGCGTCCCCTTCTGCTGTGTACAGTGTTTATGTTTTCCATGACATTTTTGATTTTCCATTACCTACTCAGTTTGCTAAATGTAATATTTTTTCTAATAAATCCCAACCTGCCATATTAGAATGCCAAAGCCATCCACTCAGGATTGTTGTTTATCCCATGGTCTCTCAGCAATGCCTGATGGTTGGGGCAGACTGCACATTACTATCTTCAATAAAACTGTTGTCTAAGCATCAATAATGTTTACATGTGGTTAACTTGCCATCCAGTCTCTAGGAATGAAATTGTTATGTATATTATTAGTTGTTTACTTGCTGGTGTTTTTTGAAAACAAAAACATTGCTGTATGGGGTGTGCATCATTTTCCATGTTTCCCTTTGTGAGAGAAGTAGGTACTGCCTATCTTCAGGCAAGAATCGGAGCAAGTCCAAATACTATGAAGGAAGGGAAGTTTCTTAATCAAGCTGGGGACTGTTCCCAGGATCCTACTGGTCTACCCCATGAGACTCCTTGATATTTTCGTAACAGCGTGTACCCAGGTGACTGCCATGGAAAGTAACTGTAGGCTCTAACACTGTCTTAAGAGTCATTATTTTGCCATATGCTCCTGGCCCTGAGTAAGCTTGATTATGAATTTGCCTTATATTTCTAGTAGGGCACTCCCCCTGGTTCTAAGGGTTTTACTCCAATTTGTAATTAAGATCATAGGAATGAACTGGTTCAATCTTAAGTAAATTCTTGATAACTATGTATTAAGTATTGGACTGTGATCTAGACATTGGAATGAAATCAAAAGCACATGTGCAGGTTTTAATGGAACTTGGCTCACATCGCTGTTTCATAGGTTCCTAAGCCCAGGAATATCTGGCAGTAAGCTATTCTACCCAGATACTTTCACCTATATCCTTAACCAGTTATCTATACTACATAATATGTACCCCTTTATTTAGTTACTCCCTAAATTGCTATTTTGAAGGGTTTGGCAATTTAAGAGACTGAATGTTTGGCTGCCCAGATAACAACTGGTGGCGTTATCATTAACTTGGCTCCATTCTTGCAGTAGGGCATACTATTCAACAAGACAGTCACAGACGATGCCTACAACATACTCTTACTCCATACAGGAATGTCTCCAGCACATGACACAACTGTCTGGGGGTTCCTTTAGGAAAGGCCTTATTACTTACCTGAGGGCAATGTCACAGGAAGGGTAGGGACATAGCAAACAGCTTTTGAAGAGTTGCCATTTAAGTCAGCTCAGTAGAGGAAAAGAGGAAGGTGGGCTTACTGAAGAAAGAGAACATTTTAAAATACATGGACTGCCCATATGCCATATGTTTGTTGATAAATTAGGGGAGTAAGAAGCATGTACTTTACCTATATTAAGAGCAGGCACAGTGAAGAAAGATAATATACCTTAAAAGGAAAAGCATACTTATGTGAATTAAGTACACAGAGAACAACACTCTGAAGTACTTATTTCATCTCTGTAACTATTGGTAACTTGAAACATAAAGAACTCCTTAGAAACTTGGTCAGTATTTAAAATTCCTATTTCATGTTGGAAATATAGCCCTGTGGAAAATGTGGCAGGAAAATAGGGCCAGCCACATATGACCATGAGTCATAACGAGATTACAAAAACCGAAAAAAAAAAGCATCCCTTTGACTGCCCTAAGGATTGTACAAAACCTTCCAGCAAAGAACGTTAATCACGTGAACACCCAACCAAGTCTCCACCCTTTTAGAGAACCTTGACTTTCCATTTTGTAATATAAAGCACCTGGACACATCAAGTGGAGTTCTTGAGCCACATACTTACTTAGGCCCTTCCAGTTCTGTGCAGCAGAGTTTATGCTTTTATTTTTACTTCTAAGAAGTCTAGACATTAACTTCTACTACTACCATGTGTTTTGCTCAAGTCTTAGCAATGAAAGGAACCTGACCTTTATGTCATAGGTGACCTGAGAGATTCCTTCCAGTACAAGAGGAAGACACAACATTAGAAGGATCCCAGAATCACACACACACAAAGAAATGAAACCATTCTCTTAATCTAATTATGCACTAATGGTGAAAGACTAATTTCTTTCTATATAAGCTATACAAATTTAGAAAAGGACAACTTGTCTTTTAAGTTGGAGAACATTCACTGTAGGGTGAGAGTGGATTATGTAAGAGAAAAATAGAATTTAAGAAGTTGTTCCAAATGCTTTGAGAGCAATATCAACTACAATGTGTTTAACCTATTCCAAAAATATGTTTAAAGTATCACATTTATTAAACCACATTTTTTGTTAAGTTTCTTTGGAAAAATATTTTTTTGTTTGTTTTGTTTTGTTTTTTGTCTTTTAGAGACAGCGTATCTCTGTGTAGCCCCGAGTGTCCTAGAACTTGCTCTGTAGTCCTGGCTGACCTTAAATTTCAGACCCACTTCCCTCTGTCTCCCCATTGGTGGGATTAAAGGTGCGAACCAAGGCCTCCTGGCTCAAAATACACATCTTAAAAGACAAGTTATTAAACTGTTCATATTTGATCATGAATGTAAAAATGAAACTTGAAATATTTGATAACATTAGTATGCAAGTCTTTGTAATGTTATTCTAGGAAATTTATTTTTTATTTTATATTCAGACCACAATTTCCTCTCCTCTCCTCTCCTCTCCTCTCCTCTCCTCTCCTCTCCTCTCCTCTCCACTCCTCTCCTCTCCTCTCCTCTCCTCTCCTCTCCTCTCCTCTCCTCTCCTCTCCTCTCCTCTCCTCTCCTCTCCTCTCCTTCCTCTCAGTTTCTGCCTCTCCACTTCCTCTCCCCCAATCCACTCTATTTCTCTTCAGAAAAGGCCAGGCTTCCCATGGATATCCAGCAGCCATTGTATATATCAAGTTGCACTAAGCGTAGGTACCTCATCTCCTATTAATGCTAGACAATGCGACCAGTAGGAGGAAAGTGTTCTAAAGGTAGGAAACAGTTAGAGACAGCCCCTGCTCCCACTGTTAGGAGTCCCACAAGATCAAGCTACACAGTTGTAACATGGGTACATAGGGCCAAGGTCAGGCCCACGCAGACTCCCTAGTTGTAGGTAAAGTGTCTGTGAGCCCCTATGAGCCCAGGTGAGTTGATACTGTGGGCTTTCTTGTGGTGACCTTCACCCCTCTGGCTCCTACAATCTCTTTCCTCCCCTTCTTCCACAGGATTCCCCAAGCTCTGAATATTTGGCTGTGGGTCTCTGCATCTGTTTCCATCAGTTGGAAATTTATCTTTGAAGACAGATATAACATCCTTAAACAATAAAAAGTAGCTATACTCACGATATCCTTTTTTAATTTTTGAGACAGTGTTTCACTTTGTAGCTCTGGCTGTCCTGGAAATTGCTTTAGGTAGACCAAGCTGGCCTCAAACTCAATAGATCTGAATGACTCTGACTCCCGAGTGCTGGGAGTAAAGGCATGCACTTCCATGCCATGCCTTTATGATAATCATTACTATTTCATAATCATGATAATCATTATGTAATCCTACTAAGGACAATAGCAGATCAATCCCAATGACACTTTGATGGCCCGTGGAAATGAAATTTGTAATGTCTTAAAACTAGTATGTAGGCAAGGCATGCTGGTACATGTCTTTAATCCTAGCACTTGGGAAACAGAGACAGTTTGTAAACATACGAGTTTGAGGACAGCCTTGTCTACATAGCAAGTTGCAGACCAAGCAAGCCTGCATAGCAAGACTTTGTCTCAAAAAATACAAACAAAACAAACCCTAGTATAGTCAGATTGATTAATGTCTTAACTGTTTAATGCCAAAACATGAACTCAGAATTTTCGTAGAATTCTTTCTTAGAATGGGTTAAGCAATTTAGTAAGTATATAAAATGGACTGAAGGGATTTCCTTTAAAGAACCATGTAAAGGAGGCATAGTGGTGCCCCCCTGTTGTCTCAGGTGCTTTGGAGGCTGAGGCTTGAGGACGACCTGAGATTATATCTAAGTTTCTTTTAGGTTCAATGTTAGACACCATCATGGCAAACATAGTTAAATCGTTGTCAGAACAATAAATGAAATAAAACCAGCGTAACTTTCTATACCTCAACTTTTGCCTTTGGAAGTGATAAATATACTAAAGTCAATATCCCAACATTAATCATTTTTATTGATAAAAACTCAACAGTGTCATAAAGAAAAGTTCACTGTATTATAACAAAAGAGGTAAATCCTTGAAATACAGGAATAGTTGACACTAACATAAGTGGATTTTATTCTCAATAAAGGATGTGGGTAACAAACTAATGACTAAAGATCTTATCATTTATACTAATACTTGTCTTAAAGCATGGCTCCTAGCTGGCATTTGAACTGTATCACTTCAGTTTATGTTCCTTCTTCAAATATTCTTCCCATTAAAAGAGCACGGAACGGAGAGACTGAAGAACATTTGCCATGTCCTCCTGCTGCTATTTAAAAAGAGAGAGGGGGAAAGAGGGATGAGGAAAGAGGGAGGGGGAGAGGGAGAGGGGAGACGGAGAGGGAGGGGAGAGAGAGAGAGAGAGAGAGGGAGAGGGAGAGGGAGAGAGAGAGAGAGAGAGAGAGAGAGAGAGAGAGAGAGAGAGAGAGAGAGAGAGAGAGAGAGAGAGAGAGAGAGAGAGAGAGAGAGAGAGAGAGAGAGAGAGCAAGGATATTTTAATTTTAGTGGTACTTATCAACCAGAAAGAGTTTTCATTAATTCAGTTTTCCAGTTTGAAATATAGCTTACTGATTCACTCATAATTTTTCTCTGCAGCTTATTAATTTCCTCTTTAAGTTCACTTTGTGTCCCAGTAAGCAGAACATCATTCCTCATCTCCAGGTCGTCCAAGTTCTAAAATACAAAAGGCTATGGCATTATCTTTTCACCCCAAGTTGTAAAATTTTCAAATAAAATTTCAAAAGTGAATTTTGAACATTGAAATAATATACATTATTTCAAGTAAAAAAAATTCCAATACAAGAAGACCCAAATTCCTACTGTTGAGATGCAAAGCAACTCAGAGAGCCAGATATAATGATAGAAGATCCAATGGTACTCTCTGCTCAAAAAAATGGTTTGAGGGAATATTAAGGTCAAGACAGGGAAAGGAGTGGTGAGAGTTGGGCACAGAATCACAAAGTTCACAAGCACAACTGAAGAACTGAGAGCTTGAACGCTAGCCTGTGTAATGCAAACACTTTTTTTTAAGAAAATGAAAAATATAGAAACAAAGCAGGGTCTTCTTAGCAAACATCGTATTTGGGAATAGTTCTACTAATTTTCTCAAACATCAGGCTCCAATCTACTTAAGACCAAAAGTCAGTGTGACATAATGTGACATGAATTTACTAAAGAGGAAAATAATCTACAAAATGAGATCCTTTTACAAGCAATTAATAGCAAAATTCCTATTTTTGTTTGGTAAGACAGTTTCTCCCTATATCAGCCAGGCTACCTTCCAACTTTCCATCCATCCATCTGTCCAAGTCTCTTCAGCACTAACATGCATTGCATGTGCTATCCATTTAAAATGATACTTTTCTAATAATTTTCCAGTGAGATAAATCACCAACCAAGTGACAAATACCATGTTAAGTACTATGGAGAAAATAAAAGATGATAATACAAAATTGCTCCCTTTTTCCAGAGAAAATAAAAATTTAAACTGAAATAATGCAAAAACTTTATATTGGGAATGATAGTGTAGCTTCCTAGTAAACCCTTTTCTCCTCAAGTTTCTTTTGGACATGGTGCTTCATCACAGCAATAGAAACTCTAAGATGGGAGTATAATATTAAATGATTAAACATGGTCTTTAGAGGTATGAGAGGATATTGTAGATCTGAATGGCATAGATTGGCATTTGAATTGGATTCATAACATACTGAAGCATCCAGAAGGGAGTAAAAAAAGAAGAAAAAGTAGAAGATGGGACCTACTGTACAGGTTTCAGAAAAGAAAATATGGCAAGATTTATGTCGAGCTAGTGTTCCTAGGAGAAAATGGATGAAAAACCATATGTGCTTGTGAGTGTTTGGAAGGTTCTGAGGCACCCAATGGCAGCTCACCGAAGGGAGAGAAGAAGAAATGTACAACAGTGGTAGAAATGTGGTCCTCACCATAGGCCCATACTAAAGACTAAAGAAATTTCTTTGGATAGGAAACATACTAGGAACTTCCCTCATATTGTGGCCAAAGTGACCCAAAATTGAGGGCAGCCACATGTAGCAACAAGAGGCCCAATGAATTGCCGATTGATTGGTACTTTGCTAATGTGAAAAAAATTTTGTGTTTTTGTGAGTACTGGAAACAACTGGACATTAATCTGTGGTATTCCCAAAAGCACTGGTACAGATGGGCAGATGTTGAATATAGGAGTAGAATAGTGCATGTGGAAAGGACTTGGTTTGATTTAGGAGTAGGCAGTCACCCCAAGTGTATACTCTGTACATTTCTCCCCTGTAAGAGAATGTCCTACAAGTGAATTATTGCTGGGACACACACCATACACGACCACCTTGAGAATGAGAATTGTAAAAGCAGTTAGAAAAAGTACTTTGACCTGGCCATACTGCTGTACCCAATATCATTCTTTTGACAAAATAACTGATAAAAAATGATGGGAAATTTCCATTATGTATTAAACTTTTCTTTTTTCTCCTTTTTTTTATTTTATTATTATTTTTGTATTCCATTACTAGCTAATTTTCCAAACCAATTCCCATTCACTGGGGATGCTGTTCTGAATATTGCTCTTGTGTTCTTCACAGATACCACTGTTTGTTATGGGATAATGACCCTGGCCCTTGCTCTGTATCCCATCTACCCTCTGTGAAAAGGTTTCATTACATTGCCGATATAATGTTCAACTTTGCATGCTTTGAAAACTTAGAAAGCATGTAAAAAGACATATAAGTATACTTAGAGAAATGAAGATGAGGTATTAACCTACAGGTATCCTTCTTTGTGGACTTTGCCTACCAACCAGGTTATTTACAAAGCCTGGCACAGTTGTCAAAGTTTTGGATAGAAAAATCATAGAGGACTTTACAAGATGCCCTTACAAACAAGGTGGCATTTTTAACAAAGATGTTGCCAAGTAGTCTTGGTTTCTGTTGGTAGGGTTCTTGTGTTTGCCTTTCGCCATCTGGTTATCTCTGGTGTTAGTTGGTCTTGCTGTCTCTGGCTGGAACTTGTCCTTCCTATGGGCCTGTAAGCCTGTGCCTGTATTCCTCGGAGATAAACTCTCTTCTGGCAGGGTCTGTGCACAGAAGGCTGTGGAACTGTCTTGTTCCCTGCTGCAAATGGTGTCTGGAAGGGATGACTCCTGTCCCGGCTACTCCAATGATCATATGCCTTGTGCGCTCCTAGATGTTCCCCTCCAGAGAGAAGGTGGAGATCTCACCTCAACGCTCAGAAGTGAAATCTCTGCTGGGAGATCACTCTCTACTGCCAGGCTAAGCACAGAAGTCTTTGGAGCTGCCTGGTTCCCTGCTACAGATGGCGGCCAGAAGGGAAGAATCTTGTTCCAGAAGCAACACTGATTGTACGCCCTGTGAGCTCCTAGCTGTATCCCTCCAGAGAGAAGGTGGAGATCTCACCTCTGCAGTCAGAAGTAAAAGTGCTGCTGGGAGATCACTCTCTCCTGGAGGGCTAAGCAGAGAAGGTTTGGAACTGCCTGGTACCCTGCTGCATATGGCGCCCAGAAGGGCAGTTCCTTCTATTCTTGACTCTAAAACCAGACCCATATTGCTGAAGCTGCTGAGTTCTACTGCTTCTGGGAACTGTAACATGATCCCCCTCCCCCTTGTTGTATTACATGATCAACAGATTCCTATTTTTAAAATCCTATACTGCCTAAGCTTGGATGTCCTGAAACTTGCTCTGTAGATTAACCCCGATCTCAGAGATCTGCATGGCTCTGTATCTGAATGCTGGGATTAAAGGGGTCTACTAGAAGAATGGCATGAATATTTCTGCAGCTTTTATAGACGCTTTGTTGCTGAGACCCAGGGGAATGATGTGCTAACTGCCACATATAGATAGAGCCAACAACCAGGCCCTAATGAATATGCAGTGGCTTGAGGGTGAGAAGCTACTATAGCCTCTGGTCTTCCTGGTGAAAACGTATGAAGTCTCACTCATAGGGGTCTTGCAGGTCTCAGTAGAAATAGTTGTGGCAGATTTAGCATCGTAGGGCATGAACACCTATGCCCTGATCTCTGGAGTCTATGCTTTCCCTGGCAGATTACTGAATCTCTGGTCTCTGGCCCAGAGCCCCTGGCTCCTGTCTCATTATTAAGGTTGCTCTAGCTCTCAAATTGTCTTTGATTCTTGCATTAAAGAGAAAAACAAGGTCTGGTAAAATGGCTCAACAGGTAAAAATGTCGTGCAATCATGGCCATCTGAGTTTGTGCCACAGGACATACATAGTGGAAGAGAAGAACTGACTCCCACAAGTTGTCCTCTGGCTTCTACAACGATGCCATGACATATCTACACACGTGCACAAACACATAAATAAGCAAAGAAAATTTTAAAATAATGTAATTAAATTATTTGGTTGAATTTGACACTATGGAGACAAAAGGACAGCAGTGGGCTGAGCCAGGAAACCAACAAGTGCTTTTCATTTTCTGTCAAATCCCAAAATTGTTTTGTAAGCTGTTTCAGGTAATGTTGTTTCTGCTAGCCAGGAAGTTACACTTGAGACGTTTATGGATATGTAAGAATACTCCATTCCCCCCTTCCAAATGTTAGTTCTCCAATGAATTCATTTTCTTTTTTTTCCATCATTGTATTCCCAGGGCCTGAAAGAATGCTTACCTTGCCTGTTGGCCACCACTTGTCATTTGGAAACACTTCTAGGAGCTGTGTTGGTTTCAGTAAGAATGGCCCCTATAGGCTCCTGTACTTGAATGCTTAGTCTTTGTGGAATGGCACTATTCGAAAGGATTAAAAGAATTAGGAGATATGGCTTTGTTGGAGTGGGAACAGGCTGGATGGAGGAAGTGTGTCATTGGGACTGGGCTTTGGGGTTTCAGTTTTCTCCCAGCTGTATGTGGATCATGACTTAGAACTCTCAGCTACTTCTCCAGCACCACGTTTGCCTAGGTACTGCTGTTTCCTGCCATGATGTTAATGGACTAAGCCTCTAAAACTGTAAGCCAGCTCCAATTGAATGCTTTCTTTTATAAGTGTCTCTTCACAGCAACAGAACAGTGACTAAGACAGAAGTTGGTACCAGGGAGCAGAGAATTGCTGGGATAGGCCTGACTAGGCAGTTTGTTGAAATAATATGGAAAACTTTGGAACTTTTGACTAGAAAAGTGGTTGGGAACTTTAAACTGAGCTTAATGGACCATCCTAGTAGGAGCATGGAAGACAGTACTGAGAGTGATTTGAACTACATGGGCCCAGCTCAAGAAGTTTCAGAGCGGAAGACTACTAGTAAGTGGCCTAGAGACCATTCTTGGGATATGTTTGCAAAGAATGTGGCTGCTTTTGGAATGTGTCCTAAAAATCTGCCTTAGACTAAGTTCAAGAGTTTTAGATTAAGAGAAATGGCAGAGAAGATTTTAAGAAATCTTAGTATTGACTATGTCACATGATTTTCAGTGGTCACTTTTATGCAGATCTATAATGAAAAGGAGCAAGAACAAATATAAAATGTACAGTTTGAGGAGAAAAGGAGAACCAAGAAATGTAATATAGAAGACAGAAGGTTCAGGTCTCAAGGAGGTAAGTTTGAAGAAGGGCCTGATGCTAAATGGAATAAAGGGAGTGGTGACTTCAGGGCAAGACATTACCCAGCTAAACTTCCACCTTTTGAAAAGTAATTAAAGAAAAGCTCAAACAGTGAAGGAAACCCTCAACAACAGAAAGTTGATGCAAATGTGATTGAACAAGAGGGCCAAGTTCCAGCCCCAGGAAGCAGCAGAACTTCACCACTTATATGTCTGGCTTTAGAGACAAAGAGAGAAGAAAGGAGTTATGAATTGTCCCTCCCTGGGCTAATGAAAGTCACTTAAGTCAGGCATGTTTCAGGGAAGTCACTGCATGGAGGCCCACAGAGGCCTTTGCAGAGAGCTGTGAAGGTAAAGCTTGGATTGCCTTGGAGAGTCCAAAATGTTAGAGATGACAGAGCCCTGGGATAGCTGCTGAGGAAAGCTGCTAACAGGATGTAGAAACAGCTCAAAAGAAAAATGTGTGGTGCAGTCAACAAAGCTGAAAGGACTTGGGAGATCGGAAGAGTACTTTGGCATCAGACATGGAGATGCAGAGTTTGGAGTTTGCCCAGCTAGTTTGCTTTGGTTCAGTATTTCCTCACTAGGCCCCCTTTCCTCCTTTTTGGAATGGTAGTGTATATCCTGTGCCATTGTGTCTTTTACAGGGGTTTCCAATTAAGACATTGGCCTGAATCTCAGAAGAGACTTTGAACTTATTTTTGAGATGACAAAATGTTCTCTTTTATCATCATTTTTTGTTTTATACCTACTTATTCTTATTTCATCATAGTAGATCACATCAAATATTTCAAAAAAGTTATAATTTAAGGAAATTTTAATCTCAATGAGAAACAAATATTTCAGATACAAATCCAAAAGGTATAAATATAAAATATTTCAGAAACTAATATAAAAGATCCAAGGCTGATTTATCAGTTCATGAATTTCTTGATTCCCCATTAATAAATTTGATACATCTGATTAGCTCTCTGATGGTATTTAAAACAACAGCTTTGGAAGATGATTCCTATACATTGAGGAGTTGGAGAATTTAAGTGTCTTTTTTGTTTCCTCAGATGAAGAGATTGGATGAGAACTGTACCCAAGCTTTACAAATACAGGAACTGGGCTAAGTCTCAAATGCTTCTTTCTCTGTTCTAACTATCCCTAAGCCTAGGTCTGGAAGCTTCTAGACTTCACACAGTCTTATCTTCCAAGATGACTGATTCAATCTGACTTTTCTTGGCTTCTGCCTGAATTTCTCTGATTGGCCTCATGCTAATTTGGTAATCTGTTTTAATCTTCGGGCTCCTTCTCTTTCTCTGGCTTGTTCTGTCTTAACCTGTTTCTAGCTTGCTCTTTCTGCAACCTCTCTCTGTAAAACTGTCCTAGTAAAACTGCCATACACACAACACTGTCTTCACATGGGTCTTGTACAACTGGGAGGCTACCCCAAAAGTTGTTGCCTGTCTGTAGGATATATTCTTCTAGGTGGACTGCCTCATCTGGTCTCAGTGGGAGAGGAAGTGCCTAACCTTGCAGAGACTTTATGTGTCAGGGTGTGGGGATAACCAGGGGACCTCCACCTACTCAGAGGAGAAGGAGGGAGGGGAAGGGATGTGGGAGGAGGTTCTAGGAGGGGGTCAGTGAGCAGAACATAAAGGATATAAGTAAAAATAAAATTAAAATAAAAAACAGCGACAGAGAGACTTTGAACTTTTAAATAGTATTGAGACGATAATAAACTGTGTGGATTTTTGAAGTTAGACTAAATACATTTTGCATTATGATATAGCTCCAAGCCTATGTGGGGCAAGGAACAGAATGCAGTGGCTTGAATAATAAGCAGTCAGTGAATAATATGGGCCAAGGAAGAGAAACAGGACATTGGATTCTAAGGGTCAGCAAAAAGAGGCCTCATAATTCATTGGTATGACCTAACAGTGTCAGTACCTGTTGTGCCAAGATCATACTGAGCCCTCTGCACCAACCCCCCGCCCCCCCCCCAAAATGAGAAAACAACCGAAGGAACAGGTGAATCTTTAGAAGTTTGAGACCAGCCTGGCTAAATAGTTAGTTCCAAGTCAGTCAAGGTTGCACAGTGAGATCCTGTCCCCTCCCATCAAAATAATAATCATGATGATAATGCCAGCACTGATCGTAACATTAGCACTTAAAAAGTATTTTATATGTATGGTTGTTTTTTCTGCATGTATATCTATCCATCCCATGTGCCTGATGCTAGTGGAGGGCAGAGGAGGGCATCTGATCTTCTAGAACTAGAGTTATAGACATGTGGGAGCCACTGTGTGAGTGTGCAGATTCTAAATCAGGTGCTGGGCAAAATCAAACAGTGTTCTTAACCGAGGAGCCAACCCTTCAGCCCATAAACCTTTGCATTTCTATTTGAACAAGTCGCCTAGACCTGAAACCATAGTCACAAAAATCTTATGGAGCAGAAATGGTTACTGTCTTCATTTAACACTGAGTAAAGGTACCTGCTGGCAAGCCTGATGACCAGAGTTCAATATCCAAGGTCCAAGAGGTAGAAAGATATAACATTTCCACAAATAGTGTTTGTGGCCTCCTGGCCTCCACACATTCTCACAAGACAAATAAATAAAATAATAAATAATTGCTTTAAAAATAGTATTATTTTGAAATTTATATAAACATGGGAGAAATTAATGAAATTATGCCATATCTTAAGTTAATGGATGGAGGTGGTTTGTGGGATTCTACACTTTTGAGCTATACTGTTAGTGAGTGAAGGAGTCAAAGGGAGGGAGAGTCGATATCATCAGACATGTATCCACAGAGACAGCCCTGGTTAGGCTTGATGTATTACAAAACAAAACAAAAACACCTGAATATAGGAAAGGGACCTGTGCGCAGGGGTACGTGCAAGGGAAGAATTTGGTGTCTGGCTATGTCCTACATCAACTCCAATGGGGACTTACCGTACTGACAGTATTGGGAGGAAGATAAGGGAGGGTTGGGGGAGAATAACCAGAGCCATTACACATATATGAAATTGTGAAAGAAGATATTTAATAGACTACATTTTGTTCTTTTACAGTAAAATTACCAAGTGAAGTTACAAAAGATATACATACATATATATATATATATATATATATATATATATATATATATGCACACACACATATGTATATAACCATGGAAAGAACATCTTTACATCTTATTGGTTAATAATGGCAAGCATAATATAGGAATGTATCTAGCTCTTTGGCCTAACTGATAGTAGCAAGATGATGAAAGGAACGTCATCTTTTGGAAAGCGTCGCAATAAGACACACACGTTGTCCCTCTGCTGTAGCTCCAAGGCCTACCACCTTCCGAAGTCGACGTGTGCAAAATGTGGCTAACCTGTCAAACACAAAAGAAAGTATAACTGGAATGCCAAGGCTAAGAGACGAAACCCTACCGGGACTGGTCGGAAGAGGCTCCTAAGGATTGCCTATTGCAGATTCAGACATGGATTCTGTGAAGGAACAACATCTAAACCCAAGACGGCAGAGGTTGCAGCATCCAGTTCATCCTGAGGATTTCAATCAGTCACAAAATAAAAGTTCTGATTTAAAAAAAAATGTAGTTATTGCTTTTCATTAGTTAGATGGTCATAGCAGGAACAGAACTGTCAGCATATATGCTTCACAAGAACATAAACAGATGGTTTTCTTTATATTGACTTATGGCACAGCAGTGCAAATCTTCCTAAAACACTTAAAACTTAAGCAGTTATTCTCCAACAACTTAAGCGAATCTCTTTTCAAGGCTGCCCGAGAGCCCATGACATGACTCTACACTAAACATCCTCAAAGTAGTGGCAGTGAAATGAGTATCAAACTTTGGAAGGCAAGCTTCTCTTGGCCCCCCAAGACACTTGTAACTTTGTTTTAAAAATTAGAAATAACCACAGATTATGGAGGAGCCAAGGGTTATTATCAAGGCATACTCTTGGCAACATGTTGAAGTCTAAAAGTGCAGCAAGGGAAGGGCCACTTGCTTTGCTGACACTGGTCTAAGACAATTGTAAGCGATTCACTTCAAGGTAAGAATTCCCACATCAGAAATGTGACTAAGGTCGTCAAGGAAAAAAATGCTACTGGGTTGTTTTTTTAATTGTGTCTCACAAAAACGTGTGGGGTTTTTGTTGTTGTTTTTACCTTCTTCACAACCACACATTGCTTAACACAAAAAATTCCTTGCCTTTTCCTTTCAACAAGAATTAAACTCCATAATAACAACGAAAATAATAACCAAGACAAGAAAACCAAAATAGTTTTGAGTCCAAGCTTTCAGCGAAACCCTCAAAATGGCCTATGGCTTTGTCAACCCCCGCCACCCCCCTAAGTCCCCCCCACCCCCCACCCCCCAGCGCTTTCAACAGGGGAGAAACAGCAAGAGATTTCCCCCAACAGCCCAACACCCCCTCTTCCTCACCACTGACATCTTTTTGCTTCATTTGTCAGAGTCTGAGAAGCGGCTGAAGATGGGCAGACGGCGGCTGGTGTTGTTATCGACTTCGGAGTCATTGAGGTCGCTGAAGCTCGAGGAACCCCTCAGCAAGTCGTCTTCATCTTCGTCATCAGTGACAAACAGGGAATCCAGGGTGCTGGTGACCACGTCGAACGCTAGCGACTCGGACTCAGACTCGGACTCGACACCTGGCAGCTGGAAGGTGAAGTGTGGTGTGGCACCCTCTGCAGCGGTGGCAGCAGTGATAGTGGTCAAGGACATATTGTCCACAGTGGCAGTCACAGCACTGGTATCTGTAGCAGAGGCACCTGGAGCCAATATGCCAGTAGTGGCTGTGGCAACCTCTGGAGCGATGGCAACCCCTGGAGTGATGGCAGCTCCGGGAGTTATGACAATTCTGGGAGCGAGCGCAGCCCCAGGAGCGAGGGCAGCCCTAGGAGTGCGGGCAGCCCCGGGAGCTAGGGCAGGCCCATGGGCGAGGGCGGACCCGGGAGCGAGCGCAGCCCCAGGAGCGAGGGCAGCCCTAGGAGTGCGGGCAGCCCCGGGAGCTAGGGCAGGCCCATGGGCGAGGGCGGACCCGGGAGCGAGCGCAGCCCCAGGAGCGAGGGCAGCCCTAGGAGTGCGGGCAGCCCCGGGAGCTAGGGCAGGCCCATGGGCGAGGGCGGACCCGGGAGCGAGTGCAGCCCCTGGAGCTAGGGCAGGCCCACGAGCGAAGGCGGACCCGGGAGCAATGGCAGACCCATGAGCGAAGGCAGACCCGGGAGCAAGGGCAGCCCCAGGAGGTAGGGCAACACCAGGAGCGAGGGCAGCCCTGGGAGCGAGGGCAGACCCATGGACGAGGGCGGACCCGTGAGCGAGGGCAGACCCACGAGCGAAGGCGGACCCGGGAGCTAGGGCGGACCAAGGAGCTAGGGCAGCCCCAGTTGCGAGGGCAGCCCCGGGAGCGAGGGCGGACACAGGAGAGAGGGCGGACCCAGGAGCGAGGACAGCCCTGGGAGCGAGGGCAGCCCCGGGAGCGAAGGCAGCCCGGCGAGGGAGGGCAGACCCAGTAGCCATGGCAGCCCCAGTAGCCATGGCAGCCCCAAGAGCAAGGGCAGCTCCAGGAGTAAGGGTAGCCCCAGTAGCCATGGCAGCCCCAGTGGCCATGGCAGCCCCAAGAGCGACGGCAGCCCCAGGAGCGAGAGCAGCTCCAGTAGCCATGGCAGCTCCAGTAGCCATGGCAGCCCCAAGAGCGACGGCAGCCCCGGGAGTGAGGGCAATCCCGGGAGCGAGGGCAGCCCCGGGAGCGAGGGCGGCCCCGGGAGCGAGGGCGGCCCCGGGAGCGAGGGCGGCCCCGGGAGTGAGGGCAGCAGCTGCGGAGGCAACACCAGCCTGGCCAAAGATGGTGGCTGAAGGCTGAGGCCCCGCAAGGGGCATCTGGAACTGCGCTGACTCTGCCAAGCCCATCTGCTGCTGGTTGTTGTTGTAGGAGGCAGCGGGAGTCGTGGTAGCAACGTTAGGGTTCTGGACTGCCACAGGCGAGAAGCCATCCTGCTCCTGACGGAAGGCGAGGGCATTGTTGGCGCAGTTGTCACACGGGTCTTTGCCAGGGTCCTCGGACTCTGTTGTAGGGGAGGATGTCTTGCAGCACATCATCCCGAAGTTGGTGTCGGTGTCGGCAGAGTGTGATGATGAGGGCAGACCCTGAGCTGAGCTCAATGCCTGCTGGTTGAGCGTCAGAGGTGCCTGGAGGGCATGGCTGTTGACCGAAGGGCTGTCACTCTGCAGTTCGGGCTGCTGCTCCCCGTTGTTGCCCAGATTCATCACATTGGAGCCATTGAAGGAGCTCAGCTCCTCGGAGGCACTTTTGGGAGGCACAGGTTGCTGCTCAGGCTGGTTGTGAATAAAGTGGCAGCGAGAGCCATAGGGGCAGAAGCCAACGCTGTGGAAGGTGCGGCAAGGCTCCGTCTTGTACTTGGGGTGCCTTATCGGGGTACGCAGCTCGTGGTAGCCATGCGCGAACTGACACTTGTGGCCGTACCTGCAAATGCCGCTTTCCTCAAAGGGCCGACACAGCTCAGTCTTATAGCGCTCAGAAGTCGCCTGGGAGCTAGAGCTGCTCACCTTCTGCTGCTTAGGCTTTTGCTGCAGGCTATGTTCGCCATTCCCAGGGTGGACCTGCAACGCCGCGTGGGCCCCTGAGGGCTCCTGGGGAGCTTCACCGGACACTGCACCAGTTGCCCACAACTGACCATAACCGTAGCTGTTTGCTTCTCTCGCGAAACTGGACAAGCAGTTCTCAGTGCCGCTGAAGGCGCTGGGAGCCTGGCGGCCGAGCACTTGGGGGTTGCTGGAAGACGGTGGCGGCAGAGCAGTGCCAGGCATTGAGCTGGAGTTGGAAGGATCAGCCGTAGTAGTGTTGAGCGGGCGGTTCAGGTTGTTGTTGGCCATAGTTTCTAGGTCTTGCGCTCTAAGTCTCTACTGTAGAAAGTCCATAGAAGTGTGGACATTGTCCTGTTTCCTGCGCCGTTTTGAACTATAAGTAAGGAGGACCCGGAGAAACCTTCGAGGGAGGCAGAGCCAGTGAGCTCAAAACATGAGGCAAAGGGGCAAGTAGGAGGAGCAAGGAGGAGCCAAAAGTTTGAGTTCCAGCCCAGCGGGAGGGCGGAGTAGGGGAAAGGGGGAAAGCAGCGTAAGGCAGGCATAAGATATGCAGGTACGCCACCAAGTGGAGGATGAAGAGTAGAAGCAAAGATCTTAGCGCTTTGCTCACGCGCATGCGTTGAGTGTTCTGTTGAGTGTTAGATGCCTGCTAGAAGCATGTGAGCCACCGGAACTAAGAAGTGAGCAAAAGTTGCTTTTCGGGACCTCATGCTGGGGGAGGGCTCTATTCTAATTTACCAGCTTCAAGATTTTTGCGTTTGTTCTAATATTTGAGTAAAGCAATGAAAGATAATCAATAGACTCCACAAAATCCCACAACTCCCATGTTCTTGTAAAGAGCAGTCCTGTCAATATCACTACACCTCCCACCCCCGGAAACCCTACGGTTCAACTGGTACAGACTTGCTGCCAAACTGATGCCTGGAACCCACACCCTGGAGAGAACCGATTTCCTCCAGTTCTTTTCTTCCCCCATTTTTATTGGTTATTTTATTTATTTGCATTCAAATGTTATCTACCTTCCTAGTCCCCTCCCCATTGCCCCATCCCCTCCCCTCTCCCCATGCTTCTATGAGGGTGCTCCCCCACCTGCCCACCCACTTCGTCCAGTTCTCTGACTTTCTTTCTTGTGTGTGCCATGATGTGTGTGCATAATCTTCCTTCCCACACCCCAACACACGAATGTAATTTAAAATTAGACAATTTCATTGTATGCATTCAAGGTGGAATTACAGCATCAGGGTGCTTCAGTGAGTAAAGGGGTTTTCCACTAAACCTGACAACCTAAATTTGTGTCCATAATTCCACAGTGGAAATTGAGAACCGATTTCTGCAACTTGTCCGCTGACCTCTACACTGTCGTCATTGTGCCCTTGTGCTCACATACAAACACACAGAAAATAAATAAATAATTAAACCATTTGGGGTTATATTTTTCAACATGGTAGAATTAGGAGTAGTGAAATGGCTGAGGGGGTGTAAAAAGGCACTTGCCACCAAACCTGATGGACTGAGCTGGAGTTCCTGAATCCGTGAAGTAAAAGTCGAGAATCAATTCTTGTAAGTTCTCTTTCTGGCTGTCAGGTCTGTGCAGTGGTGAGTGAAATGTTCCTCCCCCCCCAAATAAATATAAAATAAAATAAAATAATTCAAGTCATTTTCAGTTGCATGCATCCAAGGTGGTAGAATTAGGGTTATCAAGATAGTTCAGTGTGTATAGGTGCTCACCGCCAAACCTAAAGACCTTAGTTTGATCCCTAGTACGCAAACAGTAGGAGAAAATCTATTTCTGCAAGTTGTTCTCTGACATCCACACACATGTACTGCGGCATGAGAATATGTGCACACAAACACATTAAATAAATAAATGGATGAATAAATAAGTAAATAAATACATGTAATTTGAATTTTAGGCCATTTTCTGTTGTATGCATTAGAGATGGCAAAAGCAGAGCTGGCAAGAAGGCTCAGCAAGTCATATTTCTTGTTTCCCTGCCTGCCAACTGGAGTTCAAGGCCTAAATCCACAGGGGAGAAAGAGAGAAAAACTTCACTAAGTTGTTCTTACACACAATAAACAAGTGAATAAATAATCTGTAATAATAAAGGCCAAATTTTGGCTATTGCATTAGCTGTGGTAGAATTAGGGCTGACTATGATTCAGTGAGTACTTGCCACCTAACTTGAGCTTGAACCCTCGGATCTATACAGTAGGAGAGAACCGGCTTTGGTGTTTGGACCTCAAACAGAGCATATGAATTTATGCTCAGAAAAAAAAATCTGGGGCAAACTGAGTACTGAAATAGTATGGCCATTGGATGATTTATAACAAAGATTTTCCTGGGGAGACACACCACACTTGTCTCCTCACCTCAAACAGGGAGCCCATGACAGACTAAAGTGGGGTCACCACCATTGTCCAACATATATGTCTATTCACTCCAAAGAGAACCCATGACATACTATAGTATAGATATCACTGAGGTCCAACTTGGTGGACCAATGAGTTTTACTGTGGTTACTTACAGGAATATGGGTGAGAGGTTACTTACAGGAGCAGAACTGACTCACCGGCAGCTGCATCATCAAAGCCCGCCCCAGAGTGGGTGAGAGCTCACAAGCTGGCGACCCGGAGCACACTGCACAGCCTGCAGGCAGCTCAACAGGTTGGAGAGATCTTTTCCACGTCCATCAGTGGGTCTAAACCTCTTCCAGGCAAGGCAGCTCCATCGCTGCTGGTTTCCAGTTCTTTCAGGCAACTAGTCTCATCTCCATGGAGACTCCTCTTCTGTAGCTCAGCTTAGGCATCTGAGAGGGACTCTCAGCTTTTATTCAGTACTCTGGCAGGGAGGAGCCTAGTGAATGTTGTCAGTTTGGGGGTCTCCTTGAACCTCTTTGGAGTTGTTTACCTTCCTGCTTAAGGAGCTTCCTGAAGCTCTTTTGAGTTGTTAAACTGCTTCCTGCAGGGTGGAATGTTTCAATCCTCTCAGGAAACTGTTCTACAACAGTATATTAAGGGCTTTTGGAGTTAGGTTAGTAATAATTTCAACTGTTCTTGTACAGTTAATAATAATTTTATATGTCACAACATAATATTATAATAATAATCATTTCAACTGTGCCTTACCCTGATAACATGGCTTCACATAAATATACATGGGAGTACAGTAGCCTCAGGACCCATCCTCTGTCCAGGTAGCTGGGCCATAATAATGGATTTTACACTCAGATGGCCATTCATTGTATTTCTAGTTGCCAATTTGTAGGGCACACCGTTTACTTTGAGACTCCCAGTACTTAAGATTTCCAAATGCTTCCCTCTGGTAAGTGGGGACAGGAAGAAAGCTGTACGGATAGACCCTAGCACACACAATCATGATGAGTTGGGAGGAAGTATAATGTGGGCTGTGCCCCCACATATCCAATATAGTCCACCGAGGGTATGGTACCTGATATCTGCATTGACGGTGTTTCAGGCCTGTCAGAGAAACTGGACAAGGGATACATGTTTTGTTCAAAGTGGCTTGCGGATCTACACCATAGGATTTCCTCAGTGACTGCATTATAGGATTTTTTGGCCCAGGCATGTTGGGTTTCCAACAGAAGTGTTAATTCACACTTCCACTACATAAGCAGTTTTCCTCAACAACTGAAGTTTTACTTTGGCTTTGGTTTTGGACAGGGCCTCATTATGTAGCTCTCGGTGACCTGGAACTCACTGTGTAGACTAGGCTGGCCTCAAACTCACAGAGGCTTCTGCCTCTAGGTTGCTAGGTTTAAAGGCATGTGCTACTACCGCACCCAGTCCCAAGAATTGAAGTTTTAGGGAGTCAACTGGGGCACCTTTGTCCCATACTAAGGATTGCAGGAATCCAGTTGTTTTAGTTTCTGAGATATAGCGTCTACCAGGACCAAACACAGATGTCTTGCTATGGCACAGATGAGAAGTGGGTTACTTTTTATTTCCTCATAAAAAGAATGGAAGGCCTCAATGTAGCTTTATGCATGATTGAAAATCTCTTGAAATAGAACACAGTATCTGTGTTCATGCCCATTCCAATCTGCCAGCCAGTTTTCCATCAGGAGTTGCTTTAAGTTAGGGATACTGAAATTTGAAGGTTACCAGGTCCCTAGTCGACAGTCTGATGCAGCAGGCTCCTTTTGAAGGAACACCATTTTGCACTTTTCCTGACAGGTGGCTCATAAAATGTGTCCCCCTTAGGAACAGTAAAAATGGGCGTTAGGGGTGCATCTGGTCTGAGTTGAAGGACGTTCACACGTGTAATTATCATTTAGCTTGTATCCCCACTCCCAGAGCCCTGCCAATGGCTCAATGAAGTTGATCAGTCATAAACTATGCTTGCACACACATATAAAAGTATTGACACTGGTTGTTCTAGGTTAGGGAGTAGTATCTTTTGGATCATTCGTCCCTTGAGAATAGAAGGTAAAGAAATGCTAATAGAAACGTTCACAACATGTCCAGCTAGCTGCCTATTTACTCCTCATAAGGCACCGGTGACAGAAATAGTTCTACCTAAGTACTCACTTGTGAACCAGTGAGGTGGGTTTTTTTTTTTTTTTGGTTTTGGGAGGGGGGTTGTTCTTTACAGGAACAGGGCTGACTCCAAATGCAGCTGCATCACAGAGAAGCCACCCCAGTGTGAGTGCTAACTCACATGACCCTTGCCCCCAGGAGCTCCCTTACCAACCAGCAGGCAGATATGCTAAAGAGATAATCTATTCACCTATTCAGCCTTTTGTAGGGCTCCAGCAAACCTTGCAGCAGCTTTCTGAGCTTCCTAAACCTTAGAAGTTTTATTTAGTTCTGAGTTATAGGATCCCCCATCCTCCCTATAGGAAGGAACCTGTGAGAATTTTTGGTTTCTTTAAAAACCCAGGAAGGCTATCTGAGTATGTTTTTGTTGTTGTTGTTGTTTTTCTTTGTTTTAATCCCAGGTGTGGGATATGGCGCTGCATCATAATGTCCCAGCTGCAGAGAGTTTGTGTTTGAAATTCTAGGGACTCTGGAGAGGACATAAATTTGAGAGCCCCTGAGAGGACCTGTGGCAGCTGCTCCTCTGCTGCTCCTGCTTTTGTTCTTGCTGGATTAAATGAGCAATGCTCTGGCCATTGAAGCAAAGGTTGTGGATTTATGTGTGTCAAAGGGCAACGATACGTTGTTGCAAGGAGAAAAACAAGTCTGTAGTTCAGGACATAAAGTAGGGTATTATTTCTATTTAAAAGTGGTAGGATGTTTAATGTTAATTAGAAAATAATTGGATCAGGGCTAGGGGGTTAGCTAACTGGGCAAAGTGCCTCCTGCACAAACATGAGGCCTGAGCTCAGATGCCCAGCACTCACAGGAAATGCTAAGTGTGCCTACCAGCGCTTGTCTGTAACCCAGACCTGGAAGAGTAGAGAGAGACAGATGCCAGGGCTTGCTGAAGGAACAGTGTAGCTGAAATAGCGGGCTCCAGGTTCAATGAGAAACACTATCTCTAAATAAGATGGACAGCAGTAGAGGAAGACACTTGACAGCTTATTTGGAATGATTAGTTCATTTAAGTAATTTTAGAAAAACGGTATGATTGATTCAAAAGAAATATTTAAATACTGAATATTTGGTGAAAACAAATATTTCACTTCTTTCTATGTATAAATGAATATTTTAAATGATGAGGAATAACAGCTTAAGAAGGAATCTAAAACAATCAAACTTCTATGTATTTGCTGAACATCAAAATAGAAGGCATTCTTGATCACTGTGTTTGAAGACACATGTGAAGTATTCTTAATCACTAAGTAAGGGTAGGTGCCATTTACCTGAAGGCCAAGCCCAATGAAATGACGTTTTGAAGTACAAAAATCCATGTCTCAAACTAATATTTAAAGATTTTGTCTTTTGCTTTTGATGTGTTAGTGTTATGAAATGTGGCAAGGGGGTACCTTTGGCGCATGCCAAAGTGTGCCCCTGAGAAATTACACCATGCAACAGACCTGGTGTAAAAGGGATTCATTGGAGGAGGAGGGGAATGAAGAACTGGGGAAGGGGTAGAGGTACACTGGCAGACGGACAGAAGCAAAGCAATGAGGGCAGAAAAAATTGGGGCAGAGAACAGATAGAGAAGGGAACACAGAGAGAGAGAGAGAGAGAGAGAGAGAGAGAGAGAGAGAGAGAGAGAGAGAGAGAGAGAGAGAGAGAGAGACAGAGACAGAGACAGAGACAGAGACAGAGAGACAGAGAACAATGGGAACAGAGGGGGGGGGGCTGGACCTGGAGCACAGAGAAGGGGCCAATCAGTCCTTTTATCCTGCCTCACATACCTGTCTCACCTGTCAGTAGTAGCTAGGGAGTGCTGGCCAGCAGAATAGCCTGTTATGCTCACAGTTCCCAGTTTAGTTTGTTTCAAGAAACAAATATACTTTTTGTTCAATGAATTTTATAAGTCAGCAGGAAATATTTTCGTTTCTCAGAGCTGAAGGTGTTAATTTTATAGTGTTTATAGGAGATTTTGTGGGACTGTTTTCTTAAGAACAATTTAAGTCAGTTATGTAGGCACATACCTGTAGACGCACCTACATAGAAGGCTGCGATCATCTTGAACCTGAACATGCTAGACATTCCTAGACAACACACAACATGAGTGCCTAACTTAAAAATCAAATCAAATCAAATCAAACCAATGTACCTTCTATATTTGTATCTCTTACCTTTGAGAACTGATAATGAATCCAAAATATAAATTTTGATCATCTTTATGAATAAAAAATGATTAGAAATGTTAAGAAGGTAACAAAAAAAATCACTACAGGGAAGGAAGGGAGGGACCTGGGTGAGAAAGGGAACAGGGAGGGGAGAGGAGAACCTGATCTGACATTGGGGGGGGGGGGAAAGGACTGAAGCCCTGAGGGCCAGCAGAAAGAATGGAAACAGGTAACCTCAGAAGATAGGATGTGGGGGGACCCTCCAGAATGCACCAGAGACCTGGGAGGTGGGAGACTCACAGGACTCAAAGAGTCCTTAGATGAAATGCCTGACAGTAGGGAGAGGGAACTTCTTTTTTTTTTTTTTTTTTTTTTGGCTTTACAAGACAGGGTTTCTCTGTGTAGCCCTGGCTGTCCTGGAACTCACTCTGTAGACCAGGCTGGCCTCAAACTCAGAAATCTGCCTCTGCCTCCCAAATGCTGGGATTAAAGGTGTGCGCCACCACTGCCCAGCTGAGAAGGAACAAACGGAGAAAAGCCTGAGGAAAAGGAGGTCCAGTGACAGGCTCAAATTGGGATCCAGCTCAAGGAGAGGCACCAAGGTCTGACACTATTACTAAGGTTATGGTGTGCTCATGAAAAGGGGCCTGTCATGACTGCCCTCCCAACAAGCAGCTGAGTCAGATGCATATATTTACATATGACCAATGGACAGAAGCTGGGGACCACTGTGGTTGAATTAAGGAAAAGCTGGAAGAAGCAGAGGAGGGTGGCCTAATAGGAAGACCAGCAGTCTCAACTAACCTGGTTCCCCAGGATCTCTCAGACACTGAGTCACCAACCAGGCAGCATACACCAGCTGATACAAGGCCCCCAACACATACATAGCAGAGCACTGCTGGGTCTGGACTCAGTCAGAGAAGATGCACCTAACCCTCCAAAGACTTGAGGCCCCAGGGAGTAGGGAGTTCTGGTAGGGTAGGGGTGGGATGGTGGAGATATCCTCTTGAGACAGGGGGTGGGGAGGTGTAGGGATGGGAGGATTCGGGGAGGAGGTATGGGATGTAGAACAGTCAACAAGTGAACCAGGAAGGGGATAAAGTCTGGACTATAAAACAAAAGTAAAGAATAAATTTTTTAAAAATCACTACATTAGTGTGTGGGCGTTTGGTACAAAGGACTATTTGCCACTCACGTACTCATTTAGATTTTATTTGGAAGTTAATATAAAGAGGTTGTACAAATGTATCAGCAAGTGGAAATATGCATGCTTTCATTAGTCTGAAGTATCAAAAGTAGAAGAGTACTTCAGAGTATGCTTCATGATGTTTCTTTTAAACATAGACATTTCTTTTTTCAGGTCACCATCTACATCAAGAAGCATATCATAGTTGTTGGTATCCAAGGTCATCAATTCCTAAAACAGAAAAGTACTTCTTACTAAACAAACTCCCAAGGATACAAAGATGAAACATTCTGTGGAAATGATATAAAGACGTGCTATGTTTAGTTGAGCAGAATAATTACAGTGCTAATAAACTACGAGGTACATCTGAGGTCAAATTCCCAATTTATCATTTCATGTCTTGAGTAATTCCTACAAAGCCATTAGGATTCTAGAGATATAACAGTCACTTCAGTCAGAAATAATTCAAAATAGTAAGTAGTTAAAACTTTATGATTCCTAAAACATATTTAGTTTCCTAAGGACATTTTTTGGACTATGTGCAACATACCTTCATGGACTTCTCATGCATTTCTCGAATTGCTTTCAGGGCCGGGTTCTGACTACTTTTTGACAGTTTAAATGCTTTTTGTTGTTTTTGATAATTGCTCTATAAATATAAAAGGAAAGCATTATTATAACAATTTTGTTTATTTTGCCTTTATTGTTGCGCAGCATGAATGCTAGGCTAACAATCAACCAACCGCTTAAGGTATCTCCAATCCCAAAATGTTTCAGCGAGCAAAAATAATTCTATGTGAAACTTAAAAGGAATAGTTTTCCAACTGATTTAACATGTTAACAACTATTATGACTAAATACACTTAACTTATATTTTTACAGTAACATGAAATACAATTATCCTACCAAGTGTGGGGTAGGAAAACAATTTTTTTTATGTGAAAGTATTTGCCATGCTGCACAGACTGGCCTTAGCCTCCCAAGAACTTAAGTTTATAGGCATGTATCATGCAAACATGTACTTGGTAAAATCCTAAGCCTGGAAAGCTTAACTGTAACTGGTGTTAATGCTTTTACCATATGATGGCCTTGTTTTACGAAATTGCATAAACAATCCCAGGAGACGGTTCGCTACCTCATCACTGTATCTACCACCCACCTAAGTTGTATATGCCATATCCTCTACTTTTTCTTCCTTTCTTAGGGATGCCTTACACTTGTTCTTTACTAAGTCTAACTTCATCACTTGTCTCAATTATTGTCAAGAATTTCAGCAATTATAACTGTTATTTTAAGTTTGTGACTCCAGCTGGGCTTTCAGTGTAATACCTATCAAACTAACTTTTATAAAGTTTGAGTTAGAATGATTACAAGATCATAAATCGCCTTGATCACTTAAAGATACCCTGCCTCAAAATGAAGTGTAAAAAGATGTCTGGGGACAGAGTTTAGTAGTAGATTGGTTTTCTCTAAGTTCCAATCTCAAGTAACACAGGGAAGTTATAAATACATTTATCTCTGTTTTCTTTATGTTGGCACACAACCATGGCAATTTGCATTTTTAAAAAATTAAAATAAGCCGTTTGCACCTTTTCTCCTTGGGCTGCTACATTCCTATTTTGTAGTTTATTCACTGTGTTAAGTTTTGTACTCCATGTTTCCACTCAAAGCATCCTGATTAAGTACAATTACCTCCACATTGCCAAGTTTACCTTTAAAAATCGTGCGTGTGCATACATATGGAGACCGAGGATTAATATTGGGTGTCTTCCTTGGTTGCACCCCACTGTTTTGGAGACAGGATCTCACCGAACCTAGAGCTCATCCATTAAGCAAGACCTGGTGGCTAGGAAGCTTTGGGAATCTTATCTCTGAACCAAATCTGTGTTTGGTGGTTCCAAAATGCTCACCACCACACCAACATTTTTTGTTGTGGTGGTTTGTTGTTTTGCTTGTTTGTTGTTATTGTTGGTGGTGGTGGTGGTGGTGGTGCGGGCGTGCATGCATGTGTGTGTGTGTGTGTGTGTGTGTGTGCGCGCGCGCGCGCTCATGCGTGCGCATATGCAGGGAATACAAGCTCACCTCTCCATGACTGTACAGGAGAAAGATTACCAATTAAACCATCTCCCAGTCCTGCAAATCTCTCTTGTTTGGCCCATTGGCAGCATATGACAGTTAATGGTCTTTTCTTCCTTCACTCTTCGTAGTTTACTCTCTAGCAATTGTTCTCTTCCTTGCTGGTTCCATCTCACCCCACCCCATGCAGAGTTACAAATATTGAAGTACTCTTGTGGTCTATCCTTAGACTTGTCACTTACACTGATGATCACTCCCCCTTGCAATTTCATCCAGATTTCAAGGTTTAAAAATGGCCTTCAATTGAAGTATTTATTTATTCTGTATCTTTAGCCCCTATCTCTCTCCTGAACTGACTCATAATGGTAGCTTCCTCAATACCTTCCAGGCAGGAATGGTTCTCCTGTTCATTTCAAATTGAATGCTTCCCAAACTATTAAGCAATCAATTAAAAAATTAGTTAATATGATCATCATCTCAGATCTTACTTGGAAACCATGTGGTTGACTACAGTGATTGGTACAGTAATGGAGAGATGATCTAAAATAGTTTGGTGATATTCCTCCACAGGAATATTCTGCCAGGGCGGTTGAGAAAGATTGTTTTCATCCACTGTTGTTACTAAATTTGTATTAAATTTAGGATTGTAAGAACTGATTTAGCAGTTTCAGTGAGTTTTCTAATATTAACAACAGAGTCCAGATGACACTAGTAAGTAACTTTTCCCTCTCCTTTCAACTGCACCTGAGGCTGACCTACTGTGATTCGTTTTATAGAAACCGGTAATCCTCTCTTCATCTTTCAGAAAATGTCTGCCTCTTGAAAATTTAGGATCTGGTCTAATATAAAATGCCTAGTGGTTTTCATTGATATAGTATGTGATCATGCATCTCTGGTTTATAACTCAGTAGGACTAGAACAGAGCCAAGGATGGATAATGAAACTTAGTTTAGTTTCATTCGCCCAACACACTAGTCTCCATTCCTAGTTGAGTATCAGTTATACAAGGTTATTATAAAGTTAGTTATGATACCAACAGCTGATTTTGCTTGTTCTTCATTGAATTTCTGTACATTCATATCAAAGTTCTCAAATGTAGATATATACTGCTTATAAAACTTGCTGTTGATCTTCTTCCTGTAAAGTAAAATAATAAAAGCAGTCACATTTCATACCAAGATGAAAAGAACACTCAAAACAAATTAAATTGACCATTTCATACTATAGAAAGAAAAATAGCAACATAAAATTATCTAATGAGAAATCATTATAGATTTTTCCCTAACAAATTATCAGGAGAGTCTTCTTTCATGTTTTATCTTTTCAAAGTTAAAGAAGTTTTAACATATATATCAATTTTTCAGAAAATTAATTGTATTTCCAAGTAGTTTTTCCATTATTTTCTACCAAATATAGGGTCTGATTTATTTTCCTATATTGGCTCAGTTAAGACAGTGCAAAACTTAAGTCAGTTAAAATGTAGAAATTGTCTGCATACATAATTGATCCTTTTCCATATTGTTAAGCATAACATAAACCATAAATTACAGATCTAAGACCTTTTGCAAGACTTCTGTATTTCCACAATGAATGCAAATCAAATTTTAAAATCTCGTTAAAAGTTATTTAAAAGACAAAATAAAATTTTCACAGACTTCTAAGAATTATATCTAGTTTCCTCGAAGGTATGAAGTTAATGGGGTTAATTGCTTAGACAAAATTAAAGCCACACATTTACTAAAGGCTCAGACATGACTGTCTTTTTAAACTTCAGCCACATATAATTTTTAAAATGATACAAATGTGAACCTATAAAATTAATAACTCTACCTTTCCTGTTTGTTCATTTTCCAAACTTGTTCTAATTTTTCATTACTGCCTTTGAAAGAATCTTTGACATAAGTTTTCATGTGTTTTCTCTTTACGTGAAGAGTCTTGTTAATGTCACCTATATCAAAAATAAAGTGTCATGTAGTTGATTCCATGTATTCAATTAAGTATAAACATAGATAAAATTCATTCAATAATGCCAAGAAAACTTAAAATTAAATTGAAAGATATCACCAACATGGTATACTAAATGCTTCATACTTTAGAATACTTAGGGTTTTCTATTTTCAGATGAAGGATGTTCAATCAGTAAAATCTACAGAAATGTTCCAAAACACAGAAATTCCACTCTCATGTATTTTGGATAAGAAATATCTAATCTTATCCCAATTTTAATTTCCATAAGGAAAATAATTTTAAACTTCAAGAATAGTTTTCAAAAGAACAAATATACAAAACAAAGGATCAAGGGTGGGCTTTAATTTCTTCATGGGGAAGCACTTTAATAAAGGCTAATTTTTTCTAAATCTATAAAAGATGATGCAACTGAAAGGACACACTTGGCTATGTAATTGTTAGAACTCGTTCTTTAAACTATTCTATTTAAAATAACAGGGCAGCAGGGCTTGTTGGCTCACACTTTTAATCCTAGTACACTGGAGGCAGAGGCAGACAGATTTTTGTGGTTATTCTTTCAGGTTATACTGGTCTACATAGTGAGTTCCAGGACAGCTAGAACTACATAATGAGACCCTGTACCAAAAAAGTTCAACCTCTCCAAACACACACAAACACACACACACACACACACACACACACACACACACGCACACACACACACACACACACACACACACACATGAGGGCAGCTGGAAAAAGGGATCAGTAGTTAAGAGTGGCTCCTCTTTCATAAGATCTGGATTTGATTTCTAGCTCCTACATGAGGTTCATAACCCCATCTCCAACTCCAGTTCCAGGGGATGTGATGCCCTGTTCTAAATTCTGCAGGCACCAGGTACATATGTATATGGCTCACAGAGATACCTACAGGCAAAACACCTGTATACATAAAAATAGATAAAAATGTTACATTTCTATATTTAAAACAAGAATCCCCAAGTTTATTTAAATCTAATAAAATTATTTCTAAAGAGTATAGTCAATTATACTTCAGAACATCTTTTACAAAAATAAATGTAGATAGTTTACATAAATATCAATGCCATTAATTGAAAAACATTTTTGTAGGACATTTTCATCAGTAACTACTGCAGTTCATAAAAATTTTAATGTTTCAGAAGGTGTTTAGTACCTTTCTTGCATATAGAGTCAGCATTCAGCAATTAGGATGAAGCTATATTATGGAGCACATATTTAGTACTTTCAACATATATAGTACTATATAAAACAGATTATAAAATGATTACTCTGCATCCTCCAAATAAAGCAAATCCTTCAATTATCAAACAGATTTGATAAAATGGGTAACCATAAAAAAGCCAAATATTAATGTTTTAAATAAAACATTGTTTCAGGGGGTAGAGATATGGCTCAGCAGTTAAGGACACTTGCTGTTCTTTGCAAAGGACCCAGGTTTGGTGTCTAGCACTCACATGGTGGCTCACAACTATCTGTGACTCCAGTTCCAAGGAATCTGACAGAGTCGTCTGACATCTATGGGCAGCAGGCAGATATGTGGTGTACATATATATGTGTAAACAAAACACTAATACACATAAATAAGTCTAAAAATTTGATATTAAGAGCATTGTTTCCTAAACCATGTAAGATGTTTTGGATCTATGATCCTAGTCTAGGAAGCTTAAGCAGGAGATTTACAGTGTAAAGGTCAACATAGGTTACATAGGAAAGTTCAGGCCGGTCTGAACTACATAGTAAGACAATATTTCAAAGACAAAGTATTGTCTTCTAAGAAAGTTCATATATCAGTCAATTACATATAATTTAAAACAGATTCTTTGGGATCTGAGTATCATTCTCTCACTGGTTAGTAAAGTTGTCTTTCACTTTCAGTTACATAATTAATTTTATAAAAATGCAATGAGGGGATTCGAGAGATGATTCAGCAGTTAAGAGCACTGGTTTTCTTCCAGAGAACTGACATTGGGTTTCCAGCAACCACAAGGTGGCTCACGACCTATAACTCCAGTTCCAGGAGATTCAATGCTTTCATCTGGCCTCCTCAAATACCAGACACACAAGTTGTGCACAGACCCACATGCAGGCAAAACAATCATACCCATAAAATTTTTTTTTTTTAAAAAAAATAAGGGTTACGTTAAAGAATTCTGTTTTACACAGTCTCACATAAAGAAAGAAACACAGAGGATTCCTAGAAAAGAGACTGACTTAATAACTGTTAATAAAATTAACACTGGGTCAATGAAAAACTGTTGTATTACAGAATTTTGTACACATATCACTTAGCTTTGAATACATGGAACTGTAAAAATGTTTATATCTATTTTTCTTCTAAAAATCCCTTCAAAGCAGCTAGGAAGATGCCTCATTAGGTACGAAGGTTTACTGTGAAAGGAGGAGGTTCAAGTTTGAATCTAGCACCTATATACAAAACCCACCATGGATGCTAGCTCCAATAATGGCAACACTGTGGTAGGCAGAGTGAGAATTACTAGGACTTGCTGGCTGCATGTCTGGCTGCATATTTACTCAAAGAGTCTGTCTCAAGGGAACAAGGTGGAAAGTAATAGAGCAACAACACCCAACATCCTCCTCTGGCCTCCACATGTGTATATATGAACTACAGACATAAACATAAAATAATAAAAATTAAGTTTCACTAATGCCATACCAGTACAAAAACCACCATTTTAACTTTCTGTACCACAGAAAAAAATAAGACCACGATGCTAAATCAAAAATATTTACAAGGAGCCTGCGTCCTGAGCAGACCTTGGGTGCTGGCTCTGCACCCAGTCCCTCAACACCCAGAGGCAGCTCAACTCCCAGGTGCTCTAACATGCCCAGAATCATAGGAGAGGCCACAAGATTGGCCCCAACACCTGGAGTAACTGAGTTCCCAAGGATCCAAGGATGCAGGAAATCCCAACCTCCAGTGGCACAGATTCCTTCTGGTTTGAAGCTGCACCTGGAGCAAACCTGGTGTGCAGCACCCACTCTTAAAACAGCAAGAGCGAGCCTGACTCCCAGGTGCTCTGAAATGCCCAGGATCAGAGGATCACAGAAGAAGCTCAACTCCCAGGAGATCAGACACACCCAGGAACACTAGAGCTCTGACACACTCAAGATCACAGTTGAGGCCACAACATCTTTCCCAACATCCAGCATTAACTGGGATCCCCACAGGAACCAGGGAAACACAAATCCCCACCCAGTCAGAGGGACAGGTTCCTTCCAGCTGGCACCAGTGCCCAGAGCAAACCCAGGGCTCTAGCTCCACACCCACCCTTGCAACATCCAGAGAAAGCTTGATTCCCAGGAGCTCTCAAACAACAGGATCTCAGGAGCTTGGTTACATCAGGATTTCAGAATCAAAGAGGCAGCTTGACTCCTAGGAGCTCTGACACACCGAGGATCTCAGGATAACAGGACCCCAGAATAACAGGATTACAGAGACAGCTGGACTCTGTCTGAGGAGTTCTGACACAACCAGCATCACAGAAGGGACAGGCTCCAGTCAGATACAGGATACAGCAAGGGCAGGTAGAATAGAGATAATCAGCTGGTGGGAGGCAAGCACAAGAACATAAGCAACAGAAGCCAAGGTTACTTGGCATCATCAGAACCCAATTTTTTCACCATAGCAAGTCCTGGGTACACCATCACACCGGAAAAACAAGATTAAGATCTAAACTAACTTCTCATGATGATGATGGAGGACTTTAAGAAGGATCTAAATAATTCCCTAAAAGAAATACAGGAGAACACAGGTAAACAGGTAGAAGCCCTGAAAGAGGAAACACAAAAATCCCTTAAAGAATTACAGGAAAACACAATTAAACAGGTGAAGGAATTGAACAAAACCATCCAGGATCTAAAAACGGAAAAAGAAACAATAAAGAAATCACAAAGAAAGGGAGACAACCCTGGAGATAGAAAACCTAGGAAAGAGATCAGGAGTCATAGATGCACGCATCATCAACAGAATACAAGAGATAGAAGAGAGAATCTCAGGTGCAGAAGATACCATAGAAAATACTGACACAAAAGTCAAAGAAAATGCAAAATGCAAAAAGCTCCTGAGCCAAAACATCCAGGAAATCCAGGACACAACGAGAAGACCAAACCTAAGGATTATAGGTATAGAAGAGAGCGAAGATTTCCCACTTAAAGGGTCAGTAAATATCTTCAACAAAAGTATAGAAGAAAACTACCCTAACCTAAAGAAAGAGATGTCCATGAACATACAAGAAGCCTACAGAACTCCAAACAGCCTGAACCAGACCAGAAAGACCTCCCGGCACATATATAATCAAAACACCAAACGCACTAAACAAAGAAAGAATATTAAAAGCAGTAAGGGAAAAAGGTCAAGTAACCTATAAAGGCAGGCCTATCAGAATTACACCAGACTTCTCACCTGAGACGATGAAAGCCAGAAGATCCTGGGCAGATCTCATACAGACCATAAGAGAACACAAATGCCAGCCCAAAGTACTATACCCAGCAAAACTCTCAATTACCATAGATGGAGAAACCAAGATATTCCATGAAAAAAAACATATTTACACAGTATCTGTCCACAAATCCAGCCCTACAAAGGATAAAAATGGAAAACACCAATACAAGGAGGAAAACTACACCCTAGAAAAAGCAAGAAAGTAATCTTCTTCCAACAAACCCAAAAGGAGATAGCCACACAAACATAATTCCAACTCTAACAACAAAAATAGCAGGAAGCAACAATCACTATTCCTTAATATCTTATAACATCAATGGACTCAATTCCTCAATAAAAAGGCATGGACTAACAGACAGGATACGTGAATAGAACCCAGCATTTTGATGCATTCAGGAAACATATCTCGGTGACAAAGACAGACACTACCTGAGAATAAAAGGCTGGAAAACAATTTTCCAAGCAAATGGCCCCAAGAAACAAGCTGGAGTAGCCATTCTAATATCAAACAAAATTGGCTTTCAACCAAAGGTTATGAAAAAAGGTAATGAAGGACCCTTCATCCTCATCAAAGGAAAAATCTACCAAAATGAACTCTCAAATCGGAACATCTGTGCTCCAAACGTAAGGGTACCCACATTCATAAAAGAAACTTTTCTAAAGCTCAAAGCACACATCGCAACTCACTAAATAATAGTGGGAGACTTCAACACCCCACTCTCATCAATGGACAGATTATGGAAGCAGAAACTCTACAGAGGCACAATGAAACTAACAGAAGTTATGAACCAGTTGGATTTAACAGATATCTAAAGAATATTTCATCCTAAAACAAAAGAATATACCTTCGTCTCAAAGCCTCATAGTACCTTTTCCAAAATTGACCATATAATCAGTCATAAAACAGGCCTCAACAGATACAGGAAGACTGAAATAATCCTATGCATCCTATCAGATCACCACAGACTAATGCTGGTCTTCAATAATAACAAAAATAACAGAAAGCGCACACACACATGGAAGCCGAGCAATGCTCTACTCAATGATGACTTCCTCAAGGAAGAAATTAAGTACTTTTTAGAGTTAATGAAAATGAAGGTACAACATACCAAAACTTTTGGGACACAATGAAAGCAGTGCTAAGAGGAAAACTCCTAGCTCCAAGTGCCTCCAAAAAGAAACTGGAGAGAGCATACACTAGCAGCTTAACAGCACACCTGAAAGCTCTAGAACAAAAAGAAGCAAATACACCCAAGAGGAGTAGTTGGCAGGAAATAATCAAACTCAGGGGTGAAATCAACCAAGTAGAAACAAAAAGAATTATACAAAGAATCAACAAAACCAGGAGCTAATTCTTTGAGAAAATAAACAAGATAGATAAACCCTTAGCCAGACTAACCAGAGGGCATAGAGACAGTACCCAAATTAATAAAATCAGAAATGAAAAGGGAGACATAGCAACAGAAACTGTGGAAATTCAAAAGATCATCAGATCCTACTACAAAAGCCTATACTCAACAAAAGTGAAAAATCTGGATGAAATGGACAATTTTCTAGACAGATACCATGTGCCAAAGTTAAATCAGGATCAGATAGACTATATAAACAGTCCCATAACCCCTAAAGGAATAGAAGCAGTCACTCATAGTCTCCCAAACAAAAGAAAGTCCAGGACCAAATGGGTTTAGTGCAGAATTCTATCAGACCTTCAAAGAAGACTAATACCAATACTCTTCAAACTATTCCACAAAGTAGAAACACAAGGAACACTACCCAATTTGTTCTATGAAGCCACAATTTATGCTTATACCCAAACCACACAAAGACCCAACGAAGAAAGAGAACTTCAGACCAATTTCACTTATGAATATTGATGCAAAAATACTCAATGAAATTCTCACAAATAGAATCCAAGAACACATCAAAACGATCATCCATCACGATCAAGTAGGGTTCACCCTAGGGATGCAGGGATGGTCTAATATACAGAAATCCATCCATGTAATCCACTATATAAGCAAACTCAAAGACAAAATTGTATGATCATTTCATTAGACGCTGAAAAACCATTTAACAAAATTCAATACTCCTTCATGATAAAAGTCTTGGAAGGATAAGGAATTCAAGGCCCATACCAATACATAGTAAAAGCAATATACAGCAAACCAGTAGGCTGTTGCGGAATTTTCCCTGTCCAATCATATTAGGGCAGGGGAAGGCCTGTGATTAAACAGGAAAAGGGACCGGGAGCTAGGAGTTAGACAGAGTGAGGTCGCAGGAGTGGAGGAGAGGAATCGAGGCCAAAGTGATATTATCAAAAGGTTAAAATACTTGGGTTAAACCTTCATCATTAACAATTGGCTCTGAAATTATTTATTGGCATCTTGTAAATTGAGATTTTATTGATACATAAATCTGATTGGTTAACAAGCTTTAAGGGTTTTGATTTACTTGGTTATTGGAATGTGGGTCCACCAAGTACAATGTTTATGTTGGAGAGGGAACACAGCTGGGGTGCTGTTGGGAGTTAGCTGGGAGAGAATAGCTCAGTGGCAAGAACAGCAGGAGAATTGGCTGGTCGACTTTTTAAAAATATTTCCCGCAGCAGTAGCCAACATCAAACTAAATGGAGAGAAACTTGAAGCAATCCCACTAAAAACAGGGACTAGACAAAGCTGCCCACTCTCTCTCTACCTGTTTAATACTCAAAGTCCTAGTCAGAGCAATTAGACAACAAAAGAAGGCCAAAGGGACATAAATTGGAAAGGAAGAAGTCAAAATATCATTATTGGCAGATGATACGATAGCATACTTAAGTGACCCAAATAACTCCACCAGAGAACTCCTAAAGCTGATAAGCAACTTCAGTAAATTGGCTGGATATAAAATTAGGTCAAACAAATCAGTAGCTTTCCTCTACTCACAGGATAAACAGACTGAGAAAGACATTAGGGAAAAGAACACCCTTCACAATAGTCACAAATAACCTGAAACACCCTGATGTGACTCTAACTAAACAAGTGAAAGATCCATAAGACAAGAACTTGAAGTACATGAAGAAAGAAGTAGAAGATCTCAGAAGATGGAAAGAGCTCCCATGCTCATGGATTGGCAGGATTAATATAGTAAAAATGACCATCTTGCAGTAAGCAATCTACAGATTCAATGCTATCTCCATAAAAATTCCAACTCAATTCTTCATAGTGTTAGAAATTACAATTTTCAAATTCATTTGGAATAACAAAAATCCTAGGATAGAGAAAACTATTCTCAACAATAAAAGAACTTCTGGGGAAATCACCATCCTTGACCTCAAGCTGAATTACAGAGCAATAGTGATAAAAACTGTATGGTATTTTCACAGAGACAGGCATGTAGCTCAATGTAATAGAACTTAAAACCTTGATATAAAGTCACACACCTATGGTGACTTAAACTTTGACAAAGAAGGTAAAACCATCCAGTGGAAGAAAGACATTATTTTCAACAAATGGTGCAGGTTCAACTGTTGGTCAGCATGTAGAAGAATGCAAATTGATCCATTCTTATGTCCCTGTACAAAGCTCAAGTTCAAGTGGACCAAGGACCTCCACATAAAACTAGATACACTGAAACTAATAGAAGAGAAAGTTGGGATGAGCCTCAAATACATGGGCACAGGAGAAAAGTTCCCGAACAGAACACCAATGACTTATACCCTAAGATCAAAAATAGACAAATAGGACCTCATAAAATTGCAAAGCTTTTGTAAGGCAAAGGACACTGTCAATTGGACAAAATGGCAACCAACAGATTGGGAAAAAATCTTTACCAACCCTACATCTGATAGAGTGCTAATATCTAATATATACAAAGAATTCAAGAAATTAGACTCCAGAGAACCAAATAACCCTATTAAAAATTGGGATGCAGAGCTAAACAAAGAATTCTCAACTGAGGAATACTGAATGGCCAAGAAGCACTAAAGAAATGTTCAACATCCTTAGTCATCAGGGAAATGCAAATCAAAACAACCCTGAGCTTCCACCTCACACCAGTCAGAATGGCTAAGATCAAAAACTCAGGTGGAGGCAGATGCTGGTGAGAATGTAAAGAAAGAGGAACACCCCTCCACTGCTGATGGGATTACAAGGTGGTAAAATCACTCTGGAAATCAGTTTGGCAGTTCCTCAGAAAATTGGACATAGTACTACCTGAGGACCCAGCTAGTCCACTCCTGGGCATATACCCAGAAGATGCTCTAACATGTAATAAGGACACATGCTCCACTATGTCCATAGCAGCCTTATTTATAATAACCAGAAGCTGGAAAGAACCCAGATGTCCCTCAATAGAGGAATGGATACAGAAAACGTGGCACATTTACACAATGGAGTACCACTCGGCTATTAAAAACAATGACTTCAGGAAATGCTTAGGCAAAGGGATGGAAATAGAAAATACCATTCTGAGTGAGATAACTCAATCACAAAAAGAACACACATGGTATGCACTCACTGATAAGTGGATATTAGACCAAAAGCTCGGAATACCCAAAATACAATTCACAGACTACATACATGAAGCTCAAGAAGTAGGACAACCAAACTGTGGATGCTTTGGTCCTTCTTAGAAGGGGGAACAAAATACTCACAGGAGGAAATACAGAGACAAAGTATGGAGCAGAGGCTGAAGGAAATACTATCCAGAGACTGCTCCACCTTTGGATCTATCCCATATACAGTCACCAAACCCTAGCAGTATTGTGGATGTCAAGAAGTGCTTGCTGACAGGAGTCTGTTATGGCTGTCTCCTGAGAGGCTCTGCCAGTTCCTGATAAGTACAGAGGCAGATGCTCGAAGTCAACCATTGGACTGAGAACAGGGTCCCCAATGGAGGAGTTAGAGAAAGGACTAAAGGAGCTGAAGGGGTTTGCAACCCCATAGGAAGAACAACAATATCAACCAACCAGAGCTCCAGGGTCTAAACTACCAACCAAGTAGTACACATGGAGTGACCCATGACTCCATCCACTTATGTAGCAGAGGATGGCCTTGTCGAGTATCAGTGCGCGAAGAGGCCCTTGGTCCTGTGAAGGCTTGATGCCCCAGTGTAGGGAAATGTTGGAGGGGGGGCAGTGAGAATGTGTTGATGGTGAGGGAGCACCCTCATAGAAGCAGGGGGAGGGCAGATGGGATAGGGAGTTTTTTGAGGGGGGAACTGGGAAAGGGGCTAACATTAGAAATGGAAATAAAGAGAATATCCAATAAAATTAATAAATAAAATAAATTAAAATAAAAATATTTACAAAATTCTATAAATAGGGATAAGTCATTGAGAATTCACATAGTATATTAACTAATATTTCTTATTATATAAATTATGGTAATACTATATAGTTTTAAATAAGTCATATATCCAAAAATGTACCTTCAAATTTTTCCAGAATATTTTTCACTTGAGATCTGTGAAGAAATTAAAGTTTTAAAAATTAAGGATGCTGGGGATACAGTTTGATGGAACAGCTTTTGTTATACAAGCATGAAGATGAGAGTTTGATCCACAGCACTACATCTCCATGAAAATCATTCAAATCAAGGATTCATCTTTTGGAACTCTTGTTTTGGAATATATATCATATGCCAGTTATTAATATAGATTACTTGTTATACAATCAATTAAACTTTTCTGGAAGTACCTAAACTAAACAAGAAATAATATGTTTGAACACATTACCGTGTATCTCCAATGGTTTCTTCAGCATTTGCATTCCCATTATCATGCATTACTGGATTCTGTTCTGTGTTGGTAATAAAAAAAAGATATTAAAATAATTAGGTCATTTTGCAAATTTTAATGAAATACTTTAAGAACTTTCAGGCACAGTGCCAACATTAGGTTTTAAAGCAGATCTATTATTTATCTGAAAGTTAAACAAAATCAAGTAATGTATAATTATCTTCTGAAGATATGTTTTTAAGCCTTTCTGGACAAGGTCATACTAAGTTATACTATTTGTCTACATGTTGTGATTAAAGACAAGAGATACAATATGAGATTTTTGATCTCCGATACAATCCTCACAAGGACAACTGAGAAAAATAATGAAGTATACCATTAAAGGCCAACATTGGATATCTGGTACCTTCAAAAATGTCCCCTTCTGAAGCATTCCTATCTTGTTTATCACTTGGTGAACACCAGTTCTCCATTGGTGCAGAGAATCTTCAGAATGCTGCCATTCCACAAAGAAACTTATGTTTTCTAATTTAAAATAAAAGGAAATTTTCTTAAGACATCTGAATCAAAAAAAATCACTTAAACTAATAGAATTGAAATATAAAACAACATTAAGGAATGAGTTTTATAAAAACAGCACTTCATAAATGTATGCAGGGTTTAAAGAAAAAACCGTTTTTATATTACCTTCTGCTTTAATACTAAATAGCTTAGTATTTAAATATTAAACAGAATAGTTGGTTTCTAAAATAACCATTAATAACCTAAACTTTAATATGTACACATATAAAAAAGAATAATTTTTTTTATATTTTTTTTTAATTTTATTTTCTAAGTTTTTTTATATAATCATCCTTAGTGAGGTAACCCAATCACAAAAGAACACACATGGTATGCCGTCACTGATAAGGGGGTATTAACCCAGAATCTAGGAATACCCTAGACACAAGTCGCATATCAATAGATTTCTAAAAAGAATAATTTTAATTGAATAAAATATTTTGGGCTTCCGTAGTTTATAGGACTAAGAGTTTATCATTTTTCAGTTTAAAACATACACACACACACACAATATGATGCCTTTGACTGTGACTCCAAATGGGTTTATACCTGATCATAGGAGAATCTGCATTTTGGTCCCATTTCTGCTAGGTTTTTGATAAATTTGAGCAAATGCCAATGTCCAAATAAAATCATAGTCGCCATTATCACAAGCAAGCGCCCCAATTATTTTTCATAGCAATAGAAATCTAAAGCAAATCTAAAATATAAAGGTTTGCCTGACTGGACAAACTGGCTGCTTCTTGGTTCAATCTTCAACAGTGAAAAAACCCCCAAATTCTACAAATAAAAACTAAAGCTGGCATGTTTCTTCAGGCCCCAGTACATTTGTAAGGCTGAGGACTTTAGTTTCAAGGCCGGTCCACGTTGCACACGAGGTTTCAGACAAATCTGAGGTACAGAGTTAGACCTTCCTTCCCTAAACCAAAACAACACACAAACAAAGACAGCCTGGACTGAATTGTGCATGAAATCCCAGCACTTCTGAGGCTAAGCGGAGCCTCAGGATTTTGAGGCAATTTGGGGCCTTTACATACGAATTTCAGCAATCTGGCCTTACAGCGTGAGGTAGAGGAAAATGAAGGCCGCTCGTCAGTTTGTTTCTAAGGAATTCCTGGCGGGCCACAGCAGCACAGAAAAAAAAGTTCTAGTCCTTTCCCGCCCCTCACATCCCAGGCCCCGAGAAGACTTTCAGGGTCTCCAGTTCCCCAGGCCTTCCTGCTTTCTGCTAGGTGCTGCTTTGTTCAAACTCCGCCCTTAGCAACGTTCTCCATTTTTCTCCTCAGAGGCCTAAGAGGGTAAAGTCAACTGTGAACCCGGAAGCAGTACCGTCTGGAGTCCAGGGAGGGTCACGTCACCCTCACGCCTCACGCCTGAAGTAACAGCTCCACCCCTCCACCCTCACCCACCTCACAGCGCCCCGCGGATCCCCAGCTGAACCATGATTAACCATCTCTCAACAGGTCACTGACTACTTCCCCAAAAAGTTCTCCCTACCTGGCTTCCTCGAGAACTTGGCTTCCTCACGAACTCGTCGTCCTGGCCACCACAAAGCATACTGGGTAACAGGCTTTGGACAGGAGAAAAACAGTCTCAATCAAGCCCTCTGCTGATTGGCTGTGTTGGCACATGCGTACTAAGGGTGAGAGCGGCTCTGTCAGTCATCTTTCCTCTAAAGCCGCGAAGAAAGGTAGTATTCTAGCTGCCACGACGAGTAGACTCCCCAGAGGCTTTCCAGTTTCAAAGTTTGCGATATTAACTTGAAAGTTAAAATAAAATGAACACCGATGAAGATTCTCCTACTTTGTTTCAGTAGAAGGGGCTGTTGCACGCAGTTCTAATTTGTTTTATTTATTTAACTAATGTGTTTTCTGCATGTATGTATTTATACAAGATGCATGTCTGGTGCTCTTAGAGTAGGATACCAAATCCCCAGGATCTGGAATTAAAAATGTTTGTGAGCCACCATGTGGGTTCTAGGAACTAAATCTCGATTCTTTCCGAGTGCAACAAGTACCCTCAATTTCTAAGCCATCTTTCCAGCCCTGTCCAGTGTGTGTTTTAATGTGTGCTGGATCATTTCTCTCAATTGGTGCTTATTTTCACTATACAGTGGAGATTATAAAAATACAACACTCCTAATATTGTCTCTCTCCAGAAAAAGGAAAAAAAAACTACCATATTTTTAATGGATTGTCTTAATCTTAAAAATTGATTCAGCAAAAATGATGTGCTGAAGATGCTTCAATATCCTATGAGGGAATAGGGAATGTTGTTTTCTTATTAATTGGAAAATGAATTTGAATTGTGTACATGCAAACATGCCACTGTTTGTTTGTATTTCTCTAGTCATGCCTAAATTTAGGCTCCTACAATGCTTAGTGCTGGTTTTGTTTCTTTCCTTCCAACAGCAAATTGGGTTTCTTGCTCACTTTACAATTTGGAGTTAATTGGGCAATCTGGACAAACTAACATTTCATTTGTGAGACTCATTGCTGTTTTTTGTTTGTTTGGTTGGTTTTTTGTTTGTTTATTTGTTTTGTTTACACCACTGAAGATGAACCTCATAGCTGTCACATGGTGCTCTAACCACTGAGCTACACCTTCAGCCAATCTTTAATTCTGAATGTTGGGTGAGAATTCATCTGGATGTGTTATAAAGAAAACTACAATTACTATGAAACATAAAATTATCCCTCTTTGCTATAGGGTCTATAGAGATCTGAGGCCCTCTTCTGGCCTCTTTAGACACCAGGAACACATGTGGTATGCCTAAATACATGCAGACAAAACACCCATACACATAACATATAGTTTAAAAATTAAAACTAAAGATTTGCTTTTTATTTTTGTGTTTTATTCATTTTAACTTAACTTTTGTGTCTGTTACCAGATAAAGATCCAATCACATTTAAATTCCTATGCCTCATCATTCTTTATTGAATACTGTATTTTCTCTTTATAAAATTCATGACACATGCCCGTGTTTCATATGATTATTTTATGTTAAGGAATATGTGGTGTATAATAATAACATATGTATGCTTTTGTTTACAGTATGACAATTAGACACAGATGCAAAATATGTAGGCAGCAATCACATTTATTTCCGTTTTATTCTTGAGTTTATCTTGAGTGACCAGTTTTTCTGTATTCCTATGCCAAATCTGTAACAGGACTGGCAGAAGTGAAGATATCATTGAAGATATCATACATACTTGTGTCTCCCAATCTGTCAGAATATTGAAATAATGGGCCCCAAAAAAGTGGAAATTTCTACTCAGGAATTTCATTCTGGAAGAAGAAAAAGGCCTCAGCCAAAGGGAGAAGTTGCAGCTCTAACAACTTGTCTGATCATTGTACAGGATGAGAGTAAAAACCCATGTCAATGATAGGTCAATGGACTTAGAACCACACCTTAACTGAGACTCCTTACATGTGCATATCCTGCACTAGAGAGATGGCTCAGTGGTAAAGAGCACTTAACTGCTCTGTTCAAATGTCTGAGCTTATTAGGGAAATCCTACATTGGGTGAGCATGGGGGTGCATGGAATTAATCCCAGCACTCCAGAGTCAGAAGCAGGTGACTGTCTATGAGTTCGAGGCCAGCCTGTTCTACATAGTTCCACGCCAGCCAGAGTTACATAAAAAATAGGTGAAAACTTATTTTTTATTAAAAGATTCCGACAATGTCGGTACATGGTAAAAGCTGACAACCCACTTCTCTGAGTCTAATGGATTTAATTTTCTAATATTTAAATGCAGTGATGCTTCTTTGCTTACTAGATATTTTGTCTTCTGTTAATATTTCAACATCATGTAAATGATGATTCGCTATGATCCTGCAATTTCTATCATATAGTGACCAGCTATTTTCTATTCAACATCCAAACTAGGAGAATTAGTATGATGGTATATTTTTATACACTTTTCTATGTCAGTTAAAGTCCTTGTTTACTTTAACTTTTTTGTTTGCTTTTAATTTTTTTTGTCAGTTATGTCCTTGTTTCCTTTAAATTTTAGAGTTATCTTTATTTATGTGTATGAGTGTTTTGCATGCAGGTACATATATCGGTCTTCCATATGTGTACCTCTTGGCAGAAGAGGTGGTGAGCTTCCAAGTAGGTGCTGTGAATTTAACCTGGGTCCCTTGCAACAACACCAAGTGCTCTTAAACACTGAGCTAACTTTCTATCGCTGAAATAAAATATATTTAATATAAATCAAACTTTTAAATACTACTATTAATTTTGGAAGGCTAACAGTTTGTAAGCATTACTTCAGTTCAACAATTTACATATTCACATATTACATATTGTCAAATTATTTTTAACTAAGTTATCCCAATTGAAAGTCTCAATAGCAGGCAACAGAAGATCCCTTTGCCAGTATTGTAAAGGAGACAATTATTATTATTATTATTATTATTATTATTATCATTTTCATTATAAAATCATGTTAAAATTGAAAAAAGAATCAGAGTCTTAATGTTAATTTGATTTTTTAACATGTTAATCATAGTTACAATATTTACATCTTGCTCTTCTTATACAATAGATTCACGATAGATCTTTCCATAATCACAAAATATATATTTACTAGGAAATTAGATATGTGCTCTCTGACAACTTTTTTAAACTCCTGGTTTTTTGTTTTCCAAATGTTTTTAAAATATCAATTCTACAATAAGTGTACTCTGTCAGGAATATAGGTAAACACTCCTGCTTACCCACAATGTCAGAATTTGTCGAAGAACAATAAATTGATAAAACATAGTCATTTCGGTGGTGGCAGTTTGCAAGAAAATCCTGCTTTCTTTAATAATCTTGGCAAGATTACACAGGCTCTTTTATTTCAATCTTAATCATTATTCCTAATTCTCATATAACACATCACAGTCAATACGCAAGAGAACAAAAGCTAGAGGTTACATAATGCATGCAAAGGGTTAAAGAGGCTGCAAGAGATTGTAGGGAACATTCAGCAATGGGATGATAAAAATGTACATAGAGTCTTCACTGATGAGATTAGAAACTGAAACAGACTGTAGTGAAGGAAGTGCTCCTGTACAGTCAGGTGTTGTAGATCATCAAAGATACAGATCTATGCCCAGATGCAGAGCCAAAGAGCAGGACTTTCTCCAGGGTCAAGCATGAGTGGACTGACCGAATGAGCGCCACAGGGGTCATCTTCAGGACTGGAAAAAGCTGGTGAGTAGAACTTATGAACAACAAGGACTGAGCTCAGCTGAAGACCCAGCACCATTCTTTGCTTGCTCCTTTCAATCTTTGACTAATCCATCATGTGTCAGAAAATAGGTCACTGGGGGGCCACTGCCAAAAGCGATAGGTGCACACCTCTTTATGAGGTTAAAGTGAGGGAGTTGCACATTACCTGGGTCTGGGGTATCTGACAAGTTCTTAGGCCTGGTTTTCCTTCTTATTTAAAAACGTCTCCATAACCTATAGATTTGATTCACTTCAATACAGATATAACAGCACCCCTTCGATGCCCAGGAGGAAATGCTGTGGTTTTGATGGGGAATCCGTGGTAAGGGTGCAATCTCCTGTGAGTAATTTTTATTTCCCCTGCAGTCGCTGTCTGCTCTTATAGGTGAAAGCTATGAATAATCTTCCTGAATGGAGTGAGCCATCAAAATCTGGCAGAAAACTTTGTATTAGATGTGTCACCTCAGTAACTGAAGAAGATGTCTATATCAGCAAAGACAAGTTTTTCCCATTATACATGTTTTCTGGAGGTAGGAGTCATAGCTTTAAAAACAGAGGAAGAAATATAAGTCTTGAACTTGGGTTTTAAGCTCACAAGAGTGTGGGAGTGTGCCTTGAAATTAAAAGCAAGGTACAATACAGGGGAAAAAGGCAGTGTTTTAAACATTGTCTAGAGATCCTTTCCTCTGTGAAGACCATCACCATGTGAAGATGTGGTTTTCCTGGTTCTTTTGATTTCATTGACTGTGTAATTTTTTAAATTTGTTTTTTCACATAGGGTTCCTTAAAGCTACCAGAAACTCATATATATCTGAGAATTGTGCATGAGATTAGGAAACCCATCCATTGCACTTCTGGGTTGGGGAGATTCTAATCTTTGCACCACTGCCCCAGGAGACATTCAGAATCGAATCAAAGAAGTATTGCATACGTATAAGCGATTTATCTTGAAAATACTTGCATCACACATGTCTTTCTCAGTGCCTGATGAATACTTCACTGTAAAAGTACCAGTGTTTACAGGGCTTTCTTCTATACTTCCTGTAGGAAGATATTTAAGTTGACTAAGTATTTGGAAAATTACTTTACATGCAGGAAATGTTGGTCAGCATATAGCAGTGAGCAAGGACCTAGGATATGTGATGTGACTGGACTCTAAATACTTAATAATTCTCACTTTCTTGGCTGTTTTAGCATTCAAGCCTATCAAAGGAGACTTGCTGCTGGTTGAGTATTCCACGAGCCCTGGCACTTCAAACATCTATATCCACTCTGTGAGCCCCCTAAACTCTCAGTACATGGATGAGGTAATTCACCTCCATAGTTGTCTTGGCATGGGTAGGCAGCTGCTTCTCCTCCTTACTGATCCTTTTCTTTGCCCAGGATTTTGTTTGGTATGTTTGGCAATAAATCCCCTGCCAGGGTAAGGGATTTGTTTACTGATTGAAAAGGAAATAATCAGAGAATAATGTAGTGTGTGTGTGTGTGTGTGTGTGTGTTTATGTGCCTGTGTCTGTTTAATTCTTAATTGGTGTGCTTTCCTTAATGTTAGGCTGTGTTGTGGACAACAGTCAGAAAACAGTCTTGGCTATGAGGAAATTGTGGAGAAACTTTGAGTGCATTACTTTTGAGGTGTTCAGCCTGCTGATGACCTTGGTTAGCACAGCCTGGGAATGAGTTGTGAAGTCAGGGAGGTAGAGTGTGAGACCATGATGTGGTGAGGGACCTGCTGATTGGAGCCGGGAGTCTGGGGGTGTGGAGGGGGGCCGTCTGTGGTGGGTTACATGCTTCCCCAAACTCACTGCCATTGTTTCTCATCGTAGGTCTGTGTTACTAGCATTGATGGAAGAAATGGCATGGTGGAATCCAGCATTTTTTTCACCCTTGATTCTCTCCATTTGCCTTCTGGGTATACTCCTGGATTATACGACATCGTGAATGTGGTCGCTGTGGACAGTATTCAACCACAGTATCCTTGGAGAGCTGTGTCAATGACCCTAGTGGAATCTGTGAATTAAGCAGACCTTGTAATTCATTTTCGACCTTATGTCTAAGGTTCTGTTGTAGTAAAATTGTATGGGCATGTAATCCAGAGATCTGTGTGTTATGATTTTTTTTTTGTTTTTTTTGAACACCTTGGTAATTTCATTGGCAACATGAATCACTTTATGCAGGTAGCTTGTCAATTCAAAAACATGCCCTATTGGATTGTTATTTAGCAAAGAAATAGCCCCACTGTCGGGTAAATGATTCCTCTGTAAACCGGAGCAGATTCTCTGCTGCCAGTGACCTTGTGGGCCTCCAAGCACCATGTGGAAGCAAAGCATTTAGCTCAGTATCCCAGGAGTGAGCAGGCGAATGTGGCCAAGTATGATTTAACATTGCAGCTTGCCTTCCAGTTTGAGTGCCTTTGAGCCTTTCCAAAGTTTATTTCTCTATAATTTTCATTTCCTACCAGCACTTCATTTAGTAAATATTGTTCTTATATATAGATCCTCTTCGTATGACAGTGTACAAAATAGTCAGTTCAGAGAAATGAAAGATCAAACTCAGGTCTACTTTAAACAGAGAGATGGAACCTAGTTTTATTAGGCTCAGAGGTGGAGTCACAAGAATTGCTTTCAGGTTGTTGTACTTCTGTGAAGTTGGCTGTCATTCCTTCAACATTTTCAAGCCCTCAGAAGTAATCCTGGTCCTGGCCACCATCCAAAGAGTTAGGGATGTCTGCACTAAAGACCGAGGCCACCTGACCAGTTGCTTTATGTCAGTACCTGGTATGGTCTGGTCCTTCACCCCCGTTCAATTCCATGCCCTTTAGGAATTCACTGTTATCCTAATCTTTTATAGTTTCAACCCTGCCAAAGTCACCTATCTTCCAGGTAGAAGATCAAGATTCAGAACTTCCACTATATACCCTTCCTCCTGAGTGTGACCATCCCCACCCTCAGAATCCAGAACCCCAATCTCCAATGTTTGTTTTATATTCTGCCTGGCCACCCAAGAGCTTGCTCATGCCAAAGCTGCTATTTGCTCCTTTGACCACACACCACTAGAGGAGATCTCTCACCTCAGGTGTCTTAAGGTCCAGATTCCTTGAGTCTTCTGGTGCCTAGCTACCAGTGCACTTATTCCTGTTGTGTCAAACGCCAAGGCCATCAGGTCTCCAGAACGATGGGATTCTCAGACTAATCCCAGTTCCATGTGTTTATCAGCCATTTACCACCATTTATATCCCTAACTAGTGAAATCATACCCTCCCATACTCAGAGCAGCTGTAAGTTGGGATCAACTTTCTGACCACCATTATGCATTGCCACCACCCTATTTGGAACAACTGCCAGAAAATCCTAACTGCCCTACCCCCTCCATTTCATTACTGCAGATGAAGACTGTATGATCTTGTAGGCAGCAACTGCTACACACACACACACACACACACACACACACACACACACACACACACACACACACATAATCTGGAGTGATTTACTGATATCTTCCTTCCTAATGAACGGCCCGAATTTAACCCCAGCATACCAGAGGAACTCGAGGCCTTTCTAAGAATGAGAAAAGTCATCTTGGAAGAGGTCAGGATGGAGATTGTGGAGTCAGAAATCTGGTCAAAATTACAGAAGTCACTCATGAATCCCCCAAACCAATTCCACGATCAGCTTGGTGACACTTAAAGATAGGATGCTCATTTTGACCCATAAGCCCATGTGCATTGGTCAATAGTCAAGACAGCTTTTGCCCAACAGTTGGCACTAGATGTTAACTGAAAGCTCCCAAAGCTAAAGTGGTTCACAGGAATGAATATGGAACAGGACATCCATATCACCATCAATATGGTTGCTAACTTTGAAGAGGCTGTAAATAAAGAAAATGGAAAGCAATTAGAGAAAAAAAGCAAAAAAATGATGGTGGTCACACTGGGGATTGGAGAAAATTTAGACACCCAGCAACCTAAGAGAAGGGAAGATCACCAGTGGCTATTACAGGGGGACCAATGTGCTTACTGCAAGGAAGAAGGACACTAGAAGAATGACTATCTCAGGAAGAGAGCACCAGGGGCCAAAGATAAAAGCCCTAAAGGAAAAACGGCCCCTGCAGTAGCCATCGTGAAACAAAAGAGCCCACAGTGGGCTGAAGCTCCCACTTGGGAGATAGACTCAGATCGAAATTATGAGGTTCAATTGAGATCAACCCTCAGGAGCCTGTGGTCAAAAGAGGTGTTGAGGGCTAAACAGTGGACTTCATCTCAGACTGAGGAGCAGTCATATCCATCGTAACTTCATCCACATGGAAACTCATTAAATACACTATGACCATTGTTGGAGCCATCAGTACCATTAAGAAATATTGATTCTGCAAGCCCTGTAGCTGCTCTGCAGGATGCCACTGTGTTAGGCACCAAGTTTTATATGTGCTGGTAGTTCCTGGCTCCCTCCTTAGAAGACACTTTTGTCAAAACTGGGAAACACTGTGATGACCATCTTTAATCCCAATGGCACACGTAGATGTGTCAGGAGGAGGAATGATGGCTTTACTCTGAAGCAGTGGATTGAAGTACCAATATAGCAGCTCCCCCTTAAATAGCTCATAGAGCAGTTTCCTCATGTTTGGACACTTGAGGAGAAACCATAATAACAGAAGGAGTCACACCCTCCAAGTCTGCACCATACTGCAATATATGTCTTCTACTGGCTGCCCCATCATAGAGAAACAGAGACAGTTGCAGATTTAAAAGGCTAACATGTGTCTACTTGGGAGAAGAACATAGTTTCTAGGCAAATCAACTAGGGATAGCAAGAAAATTGTTACATGGCTGTTAGACAATGTAGATTGCTAGCTAATTGTTAAAATAAGGCCTTGGCTGGCCTTCTTGGTCTGATCTTTGAGTATTTTTCTCCTGACTTTATTGTTTGGTCCATGACTTTTAAATCTTGCACCACCAGAAAGAGTATAGAAGCAGTTAGATTCCAGTTCTTCCACTAGTATAAGAGGATTCCTTTACAAGGGTTATAAAGGTTTCTGACAAAGAGGAGAGAATGTGGTATAAAATCCCCAAAGTGCTACCTATTAAGCAAAGAAAATTCCTCAGTGTCACACTTACTGTATCTTCAAGAAGGATCGTTACTGAGGAGGTGGCGTAGTGTACTTTTTCCCTGCCCGGTCACCATCATATGTAGCCACATATATTCTTTTGTTCTTGTACTTACTCTTTGATCAATTCTGCTTCTCCAGTTATAAAATGCTGCTGACCTTGAGACAAGAGCCTACTCCATTACATACTGATGCAGTAAACGTTCCTTTGCCGGACTGAAAATAGCTTCATAATACATATTCCCAGAATTCCCAAAAATTGGTTTCCATATGAAGGTTAAAAGTAATTGGCACATCAGTGTTGTTTTGGGACAGGATTCTTCCCTTCCAGCTGCCATTTGCAGCAGGGAACCAAGCAGCTACAAAGCCTTCTGTGCTTAGCCTGCCAGGAGAGAGTGATCTCCCAGCAGTGATTTCACTTCTGAGTGCAGAGGTCAGATCTCCATCCTCTCTCTGGAGGGGTATAGCTAGGAGGGCAGGGGGCAAAGGATTAGTGGAGCTGCTGGGACAAGAGTCTTCCCTTCCAGCTGCCATCTGCAGCAGGGAAACAGGCAGCAGAGTGAGAGGAGTGAGAGGCAGAGTCCAGTCCCCTCCCATTCAGGATTCAGGTGACTTCTCAAGAGTCCTGTGCATAAAAAGGAACTGGATGCCTGGAAGGTGGGTGGGTGGGTCTCCCAGTCTGTGTGCTGGTGATGAGCTAACTCTCCAAGATACTACCATGTCCCCATCAAGGAATCACACTATCAGGAAACATGGGAGAGCCTCGCCTACCTTTGTAGTTTCCCAGCTTGGCCAGGCAGCAGGTGTGCCCGGCTCTATTCTCTCTCCCCACAAACCAGGCGTCTGGGTATTTAGATGCCACTGCCACATACCCACCTGCCCCCATTCCAACCTGTGGTCGCCTACCTTCAGGCACAAGGCCTGGTTAATCAAGTCCTGTCTTAGCATCCCTTCTTTTGGGCTATCCAGCTTTTGGCCAGTGGGCAGGCAACAGGTTTGCCAAACTCTGGTGATTCTCTGGATGCAGAGGAAAGGGGCCGGGCTGGGAAGGGAAGGTTTTTGCGGTATGGGATGCGGCTCCTCGGGCCCTCCGCAGAGACCTAAAATGGAGGGTCCGGGCCATGCAGCCTGTGCCCCCCGCTGCAGTCTCGAGGCTCTGTGTGGCCCCGCTGTCCTTCCCTTGGCCGCCAGGATGGCGCAGAAGGCTCAGGTGGCCCTGTCTGCCGCAGTGGAGGGCATCTGCTCACTCGATCCGCACCTGCAGGTGGACTTTGAGCATCACGGAGGCCACCATGTAGAAATTAGGGGAAGTTCACGCGCAGGCGCCAGGCCAGGTCGAAGAAGGTGAATAGCATGCGTGTGAGCCCCTTGTAGAAGGCACCATAGGAGCTGCGCATCACTGCACAAAGCAGCAGTTGCACTGCCAGGCCAGACAGGGCCGCCACAGCAGCAGCAGCAGCAGCAGCAGCAGCAGCAGCAGCAGCAGCAGCAGCAGCAGAGAGGCCCCAGTCACCGCCATTGGCCTGGCTCTTGTGCTCATGTACTCACGTGTTGCAGAAACAGCTCAATCGGCCACATGGCGCCAGCCTATGCTGCCCGAAGCTGTGCCCTAGGGCCCCTGGGTCCCTGAAGCCTCCACTGTTCCATGCCCAGCAAGGTCCCTCAACACCCTCAAGGAACTGGTGTTGTCAGACCTGCAGCTGTTCAGCTCTGCCCTTTTGCTTCAGGCTTTGGGAAGAAGGAGATGGCCACCCTCCCGCTGAGAACTAGCAAATAGACAAAGGACTAAATCCAGTCCCTTGACTGACCCCCTTGCACTTTGAGGCCATGGCCTGGAGCTGTTCATTTAAGCTTTAATGGCCAAACTTCAAAGTTCCAGTAAGGGATACCCCGTTTATACTCTGAGAAGGTCATGGCCTGGAGCCTTCGGTTTAAGGTCCCCATCTCAAAAATTGTGTAATGGACCTCCCCCCCACCCCCCACGCCTGCTCTATGAGGAAATTGTGGCCTAGGTTTCTCCTCTGAGCCTAGGCTAACCAGGCTCAGACCAGTGTTACCCAGTAGCACACATTGTAAGTTTATCTCCACTGCCTTCCTGGCTTCTCAGGGCCTAGGTCCGAGGACTGTTTAGAAGGTGTTAGTTTGCTTTAGTGAATCCTCTAGGGTAATGGAGGGTTGTCAGCTACTGACCATTTTGCTGTCATTGTACAGAAATCATATCCAGAAACCCAGGTCTATGGCTAGCTTCACCACAGTCTCCTCAGGAAATGTGGCCACCCAACCCACTGGATCTTTCGTGAATTCACATAGAATTTTAATTGTACCATGGAATACTATCAAAGATATTTTTATTGGGGCAGTGTATTTCCTTGTTGGCAAATTTCAACATAGCCCCTGGATTTCTAAGAATGCTTCTTTTAATCCAGGTTGCTAAACACAATTGCCTTGAACTTACATTTGTGCCTTATGTATGAACCCCTACACACTAGTGTGCTTAAATGGCCTTATGCTTTTTTACCTACTTGTGTGTTTTATAAACTAAACTAAACCAAACACAGTCAAAGCCCTGAGTATTTTATATAATGATATATCCTCATGCTTCCTTATAGTTATGTTAAAAGCAGACACCCTGGTGCCTTTACAAGGATGCTATTCTTGGGTATTTAGGTCCTCTCAAATGGCCTGTTTACCATCACATTTTATCTGTTCTATGACTCCCAGTACAACCACTTACAGGGTCCAGAACATTCACCTATAGATGGATAATAGTACTGCTTACATGGTAGAGATTTTGTTTGGTTGTTTCTCTTTTTAAGGGGAAACCAGAAACACTGAGAAAATATAAAGAGATGATACAGATTTTACATTAATTAATACAGAATTAAGGAGAAATTTTGAACAGCAGATACACTCTTAAAAATGTCAAAAGAGCGGGCAGTGGTTCCACATGCCTTTAATCCTAGTACTTGGGAGGCAGAGGTAGAGGCAGGCGGATTTCTGAATTCGTAGCCAGCCTGGTCTACACAGTGAGTTCCAGGACAGCCAGGGCTACACAGAGAAACCCTGTCTCAAAAAAATCAAAAAAAATGTCAAAAGAATAATGTGATGAAAAATGAAATGAGTAAATAAGGATGAGTAGAATAAACTATCTTCCTTATGCCATTAAAGGTTTATATGCTGTCATTATTATCATTATGATGATGATTTTGATTTTGATTTTTTTTTAAGACAGGGTTTCTCCATACAGGCTTACTTTGTATATATAGGAACTCACTTTGTCGACCAGGCTAGCTTTAGACCCACAGAGATCCACCTGCTTCTGCCTCCTGAGTGCTGGGATTAAAGGCGTTCACCACCAGACACAGTGGGTTTAATTTCTATTTATGTGTGTGTTTATGCACACCTGTGTCAGTTTATTGTGCCCCATGTGTGTGCCTAGTGCACATCAAGGTACACTGAGGAAGGCCAGAGGATATCCAGTCCCCTAGAACTGGAGTTATAGGTATCTGTGAGCTTACTGATGTATGATCTCAGAACCAAGCCTGAGTCCTCATGAAGATCAGTAAGCACTTAACTGCCAAGTCATCTCTCCACCCTCCTTATGTGTTTTTAAAATTATAGTTGAGAGTTGAAACCTCGAAAAACAAATGCCATCTTGCATAATGCTCTCATTCTGCTGCCGAGACATTTAAAAATGTATGGTTAAAAGAAAGTCAAGCAGTCCTAAAAGAAGGAAGGATTCTATACCACAGGTCATAATCTAAAAGATCAATGTCAGCAACGTGTGAGACAATAATATGTCTATTGTAATCAACTGCATTAAATGTATTATATAGTAGTACAGATAAATCACAATGAAATTTTAAACATTTTCATGCAATCTACAAGATGGGAAGAAAATAGGAACAGGAAAATAAACAAAATTAAGAGACAAAAATATGTTTACATGTCTTACTCAAATCCTATCAGTATTTACTTTAATTTTGTTCTTGAGACAGGGTCTCACTATGTAGGTCTGGTTGTCAAGTAATTCTCTATGTAGACCACATTGGTCTCACACACAGAAAAATCCACCTTGCCTCTGCCTCCTGAGTGCTGGGATAAAAGACATACACCACCATGCTCAACATTCTTTTAAATTTAAGTGGTCTAAATAGATCAATTAGAAGACAGACATTGTCATAATAGATTAAAAGCTCACTTCAAAATTTATTAATTTAAAATATTTAGTTAGCACAACACAGGAAACAATTAGCCAAGAAGTAAAAAACAAAGAAACAAACAAAACAAACAAAAAAAAATGAAGTGTTTATCAAATAACTAATGGATAAACAGAATGTGGCCCACATACACCATAGAATAGTATTCAGTCATTAAAAAACAAACAAGACCCCCTACAGGGGGGCTGGAGAGATGGCTCAGTGGTTAAGAGCACTGACTGCTCTTTTTTTTTTAAATTTTATTTTCTAAGGTTTTTTTATATACATTCAAAATCATTTCCCCTTTCCCGTTTCCTCCCTCCCTGAAAGTCCCATAAGCCCTCTTCCCTCCCTCTTTTCCCCATTCACCCCCTCTCGCTTCTCTGTCCTGGCATTCCCCTACATCCAGTCTTTCCAGGACCAGGGGTCTCTCCTTCCACCTTCTTGGAAATCTCTTGATATTTGAATTGTGTTTAGGGTATTCCGAGATTCTGGGTTAATACCCCCTTATCAGTGACTGCATACCATGTGTGTTCTTTTGTGATTGGGTTACCTCACTAAGGATGATATTTTCAAGTTCTGACCATTTGCCTGGGAATTTGGTGAATTCATTGTTTTTAATTGCAGAGTAGTATTCCATTGTGTAAATATACCACATCTTCTGAATCCATTCTTCCGTTGAGGGACATCTGGGTTCTTTCCAGCTTCTGGCTATTATAAATAAGGCTGCTATGAACATAGTGGAGCATGTGTCCTTATTGCATGCAGGTAAAGCCTCTGGGTATATGCCCAGGAGTGGTATAGCCGGATCCTCCGGGAGTGTCACGTCCAGTTTTCTGAGGAACCGCCAGACTGCTTTCCAGAGTGCTTTTACCAGCTTGCAATCCCACCAGCAATGGAGGAGTGTTCCTCTTTCTCCACATCCTAGCCAACAACTGCTGTCTCCTGTGTTTTTGATCTTAGCCATTCTGACTTGTGTGAGATGGAATCTCAGGGTTGTTTTGATTTGCATTTCCCTAATGACTAAGGATGATGAACATCTCTTTAGGTGTTTCTCAGCCATTAGATATTCTTCAGGTGAGAACTCTTTGTTTAGCTCTGTACCCCATTTTTTAATAGGGTTACTTGCCTCTCTGGAGTTTTCCTTCTTGAGTTCTTTGTATATATTGGATATTAGCCCTCTGTCGGATGTAGGGCTGGTGAAGATCATTTCCCAGTTAGTTGGTTGTCACTTTGTCTTTTTGACAGTGTCTTTTGCCTTGCAGAAACTTTGTAATTTAATGAGGTCCCATTTGTCTATTCTTGATCTTAGAGCATAAGCTATTGGAGTTCTGTTCAGGAAATTCTCCCCTGTGCCCATATGTTCAAGTTTCTTCCCTAGTTTCCTTTCTGACTGCTCTTAAGAAGGTCCTGAGTTCAAATCCCAGCAACCACATGGTGGCTCACAACCATCTGTACAGCTACATTGTCCTCATATTCATAAAATAAATAAATACATGTTTTAAAAAAAGACCCCCTACTTATTTGGAGCAGCTTGATCTTCACGTGGGTCCCCTAACAAATAGAATAGGTGCTGTCTCTGAGTCTGTTGCCTGTCATTGGATCCCCTTCCTCTATCTGGACTTCCTGGTTGGGCCACAGTGGGAGAGGATGTGCTTAGTCCTGCTGAGACTAGATGTCCCAGGGTGGGGTGGTACCCATGGTTGGCCCCCTTCTCCTCGGAGAAGGGGAGGGGTGGTGTGGGATGGATTTATAAGGGTGTGATGGGGGGGCAAGAGGATGGAAGGGGGCTGTGATCAGGGTGTAAAATGAATAAAAAATAAAAACAGCCTTTTGGACAGGGATAGCGGGAGGACAAGATATAACTACTAGTGCCTCCTGGTTTCAATGGTAGATCCATCAGGATTTAGATTTAATAAGGCTTACAAGATTAGGATTTTAGTTGTTGTTCCCAGAGATTGAATTGCCATTATTCCTGAAAAAAATACAATAAAAAATAAAAACAAACAAACAAACATGGATAAAACTGGTGGTTATTATATAAGGACAAGTACAATACAGCTTCAATAAATAAATCTTTTTTCAAAACCCACCTCAACTAGAATAAAACATCAAATATTTTCAAAAATGTTCCACTTCAAAAAAATAACCCTGTTGTGTTCCCATGAATTTTTTAACCCCACTGTCCCCAAGTTTTAACATCCTGTCCTACAGAAAATCTGTTAAAATAAAAGAAAGGCAACAACCTGGGAGTTGACGTTTAGTAAAATTCAGTTTGCCCTGCGGCATCAGATTCAAGGGAAAGCAAAGGTAAGCCACATCTGCAGGGCTACAGCAACCGACAGTCAGCAAACACATGCTTCGTCGCTAAACACAAAAAAACTTTTTTTTTTAACTTCTTGAGGGCATGATGAAAAGATGAGCAATGAAAACCATGATAACTGTAAAGTATCATACTTTGTTCTGTGATATAATGCCTTATAATTCATCTTGCAAGAGTCAGCCTAATCAAATAAAGCAAAGCAGCTACCATTTCAAACAAAGTCCTCAACTAGTGTGCCATTCAGCTCCTTGCTGTTCCTATCTTTCTCCTTTTCAGACACTACAAACCCTAATTTGTATTTCTAAAGCATTTTTGTTATTGTAAGCTTTTTCTTAATTCAGTAACAATTAAATCATAAAGGAACATGCTGTTAAAACCCTGCTGTATTTTAAAAACTATTATATAGCAGGACATGTTGGAACACCCCTTTCATCTCAGTAGTCAGGAGCCGGAGGCAGGCAGACCTCTGTGAATTCCAGGCCAAGGTAGTCTGCACAGACTCTGTCTGAAAATTAATAATAAAAATAGCTATTAGGTGTTTTGGCTGTTGAAGGAATTTGGGGTTTTCTTTCATTTCCTTTCACAGAGTATTCTTTAGTTTGTAGCCCAAATGCCAAAAATTTTACACTTTTGGGACCCTTACTGCCAAGCCTAATGAGCTGACTTCAATCCCCAGGCCCCCCATGATAGAAGGAGAAAATCAACCCTGCAAGTCCTATCATCCTCTGACTTCCATAGATACTCTATATACACATGCATATGTTCACGAATATTAATTAAATAAATAAATAAACGCAATTTTAAAAAACGAGTAACTATAAAATTGAGAAGAGTCTGCTGCCTTGATTGCCTTTTTATCCTTGCAGCCGAAAGGACAACTCCGAGCAGAACCCCACTAAAGCTCCCTGTGAAGCTGTCTGTGATGCTGGCAGTTATAGTACCTGTTAGGCCATGTGCCAGCATGACCCCAAGTCTATGGCACCTGAAGACTATGGCACCCCAATTCTACAGCACCCCAAGCATAGGGCACTGGACTTCTGGCAGCAACCAGAAGTGTACGTGCCAAAAACTCGGGCGGGCAGAACATGATTTTCTTTGAATTATTATTCATTCATTCATTTATTTGTGTTTCTCTCTCTCTCTCTCTCTCTCTCTCTCTCTCTCTCTCTCTCTCTCTCTCTCTCTGTTTGAGTGTGTGTGTGTGTGTGAATGTCCATATGAGCACATGTGTGTGAAAGCACATATACATACGCACACATATGTGCTCATGTGACTAGTCACACACACGTGGAGGTAAAAAGACAGTTTGGAGGAGCTGCTTCTCTCCTTCCACTGTGTGGGCTCAGGGATGAAAATGAGGTCTCCAGGCTTGGTGGCAAACACCTTTAATCCACTGATTTTTCCCTTCAATACCAGTGATTGAACCTAGGGTCTAGTGTGTGCTAGCCCAGCTCTCGACCGCTGAGTTACATGCCTCAATTCAGTTTGCTTATTCTTGGATTTATAGTGTACTTCCTACAAACAAACATGTCTTACCAAAGCCTATATATAACTTTATCATGACAAACTTTAGAACCTGAACTTGGACCCACTAAATTCTGAAGCTGGAAAGGATGCTTCAGATCATATAGTGAAATGTCTCCCATCCTGCGTAACTTACTGTCATGAGGTTCCTGACCAGTTGGTGCTAGAATGATTGAGAAGAACTGAATGGTGTCTCACTATAGGCCTTATGTTGGAAAGTAGCAGTTTTATTTTGTTATTTTAAGATTTTCTTAGATATTTTTAAGTCTATTATTGTGCGCATGTGCATGCCCATTCGAGAGTCCATTCTCTCAACTTCTCCAGGAATCCATGTCTGGACGCTGCCATGCTCCTGCCCTGATGATAATGGACTCAACCTCTGAAACTGTAAGCCTGTCCCTATTAAGTAATCTCTTTTCTAAGAGTTACCTTGGTCATGGTGTCTCTTCACAGTAATAGAACAGTGACTACGACACCATAGTACAAAGTTCATCTTTTTAAACCATAGAACTGAAACTGGACCTAGTAGCTTACTTCTGTTATCCCAGTACTGGGAGTGTGGGTGATGCAGGAGGATTGCCATAACCAGCCTACAGAGTGAGATCCTCTCAAAAAAGAAAGAAAGAAAGAAAGAAAGAAAGAAAGAAAGAAAGAAAGAAAGAAATTAAGAGAAAGATAAGTAAGTAAATAAGTTACTAAGAAAGAAAAGAAGAAAAACATCTGTCTGCCTCTCCTCCCTCTCTGTGTACTCGTCATATATTGCAGGCTAGCCTGAGGCACTCAGCAGTCTTTTATCAGCAATCTTTTTGTCTCCACCTCTTAAGTATTGAGACGACAACAAGAATGTTCCATCGTGCCTGATTTAGTATTTGGTATTTTTGACTGACTTCTTTCACGTAGAACAAAATGTTCAAAGTTCAGCTTGTTTCTAAATGTATGAATACGTGGTCATACAGTCTCATTCTCTTGGAAATATGTCTAGCAGTGAAATCACTGGGGCATGCCGTCATTCTGCTTTTAGATTTCCGAGGACAGTCCAGTCCAGGGGACAGATTGTTTTAGCAGCTTTGCCATTTAAACAAACTCATTCACAATGTGTGGGTGTTATAACTGTTTTATACCCTTGCCAACACTTGTTAATGCTTGTCTTTTTAAAAAATTGAGAATATTTAAGTATATATGATGCAGCACTTCACTGTAGTTTAGATTTTATTCTTCCTCTCTCTCTCTCTCTCTCTCTCTCTCTCTCTCTCTCTCTCTCTCTCTCTCTTTCTTGAGATAGGGTTTCTCTATATAGCCCTTGCTGTCCTGGAACTTGGCTGGCCTTGAAATCAGAGATCTGCCTGCCTCTGCCTCCTAAATGCTGGGATTAAAAGCATACACCACCACTGCCTCATGTTTTATTAATTTTTGTGGCTAATATTCCATTGTTAGACACATGCCACTTTTGGAATGAATTCTTTTAAATTATACTTATGTACAGGAAATTCAGGCCAGGTGCTGGTGGTGCAGGACTTGAATCCCAGTACTCAGAAGGCAGAGGCAGGCAGATGTCTGAGTTCAAGGTCAGCCTAGGCTACAGTGTGAGATCCAGGCAGCCAGGGCTACACAAAGAAACCCTGTCTTGAATACACGCACACTAGGCATACACACACAACAAACTCAGCAATGAAGCCTTAGTTTTCTGCAGCTTAGCACTGTGATTTGGAACCCAGGATTACTTGTCATCAATTCTCAGAACTTCCACCAGCTTAACCAGGGCACCTTTGGAAAGACAAAAAAAAAAAAAAAAAAAAGTTCAAGTCAGGAAATGATGGCTTTTTTTTTTTAACATTTTAAAGCAATAATCTCTTGCTGTAAACAAAAGCGATGTCTGTTTCCTGTGTTTTTCCTCAAGTAGAAACGGTCCAGTAGGATGTGATATAACTCATTCCTATAATCCCAGCACTCAGGAAGCTGAGACAGGAGATTGTCGTGAGTTTGAGGCAACCTAGGTAAGAATGAAATCCTGTCTCAAAAACAGAAAAAAAAAAACAAATCTTACCAACGAAACAATGACAACAACAAAAACCCGAACCTATAAAAGTGTATGGGTGGAGGTCATTTTAGATTGAGTTCCGGATTTCAGCACTATGTGATGGGGCAAACATGTAAAGTTCATCCTCCCTATTTGCCATAGGTCAGTGGCTTTCCTTGAGTAAACTACTTCCTATTGGCTGGTTGAGCAGATACCCTGGTACTCCACATGTGGCAATTTGGCGCCCCCCAACACCCCCACCCCCGTGTCTTAAACTAGAGAGGCTGTACAGAGAACGGAAGTACAGTTGTGTCTGTGAAGAGTTGCTGTGATTAGGGCTCTTCTGGGACACAGAGAACTAGATAGAAGGAAGCCTTATTCCTGGTCCCATCTGGTGCCCACGCTTGCTCAGACAACGAACTATGCAATGGCTAATTTCCAGACTTCGTACCCTCTTTCACAGGAAAGTGGACCCAAAGGAGGCAAGAGAAGAGCAGCAGAGCCTCTTGGAAGGTACAGCACGAATTCTTTGTCCAAAGAGACCTTGTAGTATAGTTGTGTTTTATCTCTGGTCCAGCGTCTGAGGAACTTAGAAAACCACCCCCACTCCACCCCACCCACGCTGCTGCCACCGCCCCCCAACTGGCCAGAGCAGAGCCATTTTATCTCTACAGTAGGTTATTGCCAATTCCTTGCTCAGCACCCTAGTATGCCACCTGCTGGAGAGTCTTGCATGAACTCACTCCACAACTCCCCTGCCCACAGCAATGACAAAGGCTTTAAAATAATGGGGGCTACAGGGATGACTCAGCAGTTTAGAGCACTTACTGTTCTTGGATGACCAGGGTTCAGTTCCCAATGCCACATTACTGCTCACAACTGCCCTAGTTCTTGGGTCTCAGAAGTATTCTTCTACCCTCTGAGGGCACGTGGTTCACATACATACACTCAGGAGCAACAAGCATGCGCGTGTCTGTGTGTATGTGTGTGTGTGTGTGTGTGTGTGTGCGCGCCTATACACACCCATAATTTTTCTTTCAAAAAGTTCCTTAAAATAAAAGAACAAAGTATGTCAAAAGCAAGAAAGCAGGAGAGAGTGAGGGGTGAGGAGCTATTGGCAATTGATAGCTGCAAGGAAAGGGAGCAGTAGTTTTCTTTAAGGATGTGACCACTGCTCTGCTGACCACTCTTCAGGGCAGTTTCTAGACCCAAAAGTATTTTGGCAACACAAATTGGACTCAATAGGCTAAAAAGAAAACCTGGGAGAGCCTACTAAATTGGGTGGCAAGGGAGTTGGGGTGCATCTGGGAAGATCTGGAACAGGCGGGGCAGGTTTGATCAAGATATATTGTCTGAAATTCTTAAAGAACGGATAATTAGAAAGTTTTTAAACAAAGATGGCAGAGGTAGGAACTCAGAGAAAGAGTAGAGGAGGGTGGTGGGAGAGGGGAGGTGTCTGTGCCCCATTTTTACATTTATCTACATACTTTAGGAACTTTTTTTTCTAAATTGAGAGCAGGGTCTCCCCGTTAAGCCAGGTTCCCATTGGCTCACTTGCTTTAGTTTACCACAGGTTACAGGAAGATTCCCTTCTGTATTTACAGTAGTAGTTTCTCGTAATGACTTTATCTTAAAAATTATCTATTTGTTTTGGTGAGCGTGTTAGTACAGCTGTGCACAGCATGCCTCAAGATTCAGTTCTCACCTACCATTTTGTAGGATCACGGATTAAATTAGAGTTGTCAGGCGTGGTTACACATACCTCTACCCAATGAGCCATTTTGCTAGCCCACTGATTTTATTTCTTGACTGTAACATGCAGTGGTTCAGAACTGCTAAACTCATGAGAGTCAGGAGAGAGGGAGAGAAAAAGATCAATTTTATTACAAAGGTCTTTAGGTCGAAATTCATGAAGCTATATGCAAATTCATAAATAGATTACTCAGCTAATGAGGTTAGAGCCTTTCTAATCCAAATGCTTTTGAACATTCCTACACTGGGGACCAAGCTTTTAATATGTTAGTTTATAGATGATATTTAAGACCAACCTATATCAGAAGCTAAACAAATTAATTATATGTCTATGATGAGTAAGGAGGTAAGAATCAAAGTTTACTCACTCACTTTGTATTCCTAAACACATGCCTTAGTGACTGCCACTGATTGCCTGTACAGTGGGTTATTTTGAAGATTTGCACTTAGTGAGAGTCTAGTAAATGATGTGAAATGTGACTGGGGTGAATGATATCTCTGTTCTAACAAAAGAAGCTTGAGGATCACCATGTCTGTGCTACAGCCAAGTCAAGTAGGCAGACAGCAAAGAGAGTGCACGAGCTAGTTTGTGGCTCAGCAGAACACATACCCTGACACACCCAAACAAAAGACCGCGCGCGCGCACACACACACACACACACACACACACACACACACACACACCGGAGGAGCAAGTGGAGGGGAGGAGGTAGAGGAGGAGGAAGAAGAGGAAGAGAAGGAGTAAGAGGAGGAAGAGGAGGAGGAAGAAAAGGAAGAGGAGGAGGAAGAGGAGGAGGAGGAGGAAGAGAGGAGGAAGAGGAAGAGGAGGAGGAAGAGGAGGAAGAAGAGGAGGAAGAGGAAGAGGAGGAGGAAGAGGAGGAGGAAGAAAGAAAGGAGGAGAAGGGAGGAGGAGGAGGACGACGACGAGGAGGAGGAGGAGGAAAGCCAGTTAGGCTTCCACATATTGTATGGCTATTTGTTAGTGTGAAGACAAAGCACTGACCAGCTACTCAGTGGTGGTAGAGAGAGATGAGCCTGGTACTTGATTTATGGATAAAACTGAGCAAAAAAATAATGAAACTGGTTTTGACTACTGCAAATGGAGGTTAAATAGATGGAGACTCTAGGGTCTTCCAAATTGGAATTCATAATGCATGAAATTCTCACTCATTTCCTCCTGCCCAACCAAATTTACTTAATAAGCCCCATAAATGAGGATCACTAGAGTTTCAGTTACTCCTTTGCAATGGGGTTATGCCTGTAGCTACATTGGGTGGATGAAAAAGTCCTTAATTGTTTAGAAGCTTACTCAAGTGCCATCAACATTCAGGAGAGTAAGGAGGTTGAGGGAAATGACTCAGTCTGGAAGTGAGTGCTTGCTGTACAAGCAGAATGGCCTGGGCCAGCACCCACTTGCAGAGTGACCTTTAATCACAGTGCTGGAGAAGCAGAAACAGGAGAGTTCCTGAGGCTTGCTGGCCAGACGGACTAGCCAGTTATGGCATTCTGGTTTGATGAGAGAGCCTATCTTCTAGAGTAAGGTGGAGACCAATTGCAGAAGATCCCGATGTGGGCCTCTGAGTTCTGCAAGTACAGGCATGAACATCTCCCTCCAACACAGACAGTTTACAAGAGTAGGGTGAACCAACACTTTCTCCTTCTAGACAGTCACATTGAAAACCACAAATCTAGTCACCCTTTCCTTGCTTTTTTTCTAGGGATGTAGTGTTGAGATCATAAAAAGAGAGAGGTTTAGAGAATACGGTATACGGCGGTGTGGGGGAAGGGGGTGCCCCAGTGGGCCCATGCCTAGGCATCCCTTCCCCCCGAGGGACCAGACACACTCACCATCCCTTCCCCTGAGGGACCAGACACACTCACAGGCATAGTATAGAGTAGAGTTTATTCAGGGCATGGGATGGGAGTTAAGGGAGGTAGTGGAGGCAGAGAAAGGCAGAGAGAGGGAGAGAGTAGAGAAGCAGAGGCCGACTATGACCACATGGAGAGAGTGGGGAGGGGAGGAGAGCCCAAGAGGGAAAGAGAGATGCTGAGACTGAGAGAGGTAAGAGAGAGATAAGAGGAGTAAGAGAGAGAGGAGGGGGTGATCAGTCCCCTTTATAGTAGGCCAGACCTACCTGGCTGTTGCCAGGTAACTGTAGGGAGGGGCATACCTGGCTCTTGCCAGGTAACTGTGGGGTGGAGCTTAGACAGAACCCTAACACCTAGGAACAAAAGTTTACTCATTCCAGATAGAACACCAGAGACAGACCAAAGAAATGACTCTAGCCAACTCTAACTTGGATACGTAGTGAGCTTATTGGAGTCTTACAGGCAGATTAGTCATAGGATCACAGGGGACTCAAAGGCAGCTTTGTCATCAAAGTGTCCCCAGCATCTGGATGACAACTTGTGAAATGGGCCTTGCAATTGATGGCAAGTAGCTATGTAAGAGTCTTTTACACAGTTCTCGGGAGGCAGAAACAGGAGATTTCTGGGAGTTCGAGGTCAGCCTGGACTCCAGAGATTGTTCCAGGACAGTCAGGGCTACACAGAGAAACCCTGTCTCAGAAAAACAAACAAGCAAAAAAAGTCATTTACAATAATGACTAGACACAAAGGGACGGGGATGAGAGAGACTGGGCAGAGTGGAGGGATGCTGTAGCAGGGATGCGTTTTATAAGAGAATAAATTAATTAATTAATTAATTAAATAAACAAAAAAAACAACCAATTATCAAGAAAACTGATGAAGTTCTCTAAACAGTCCAAACAAAGAATGTCCCAAAGACCAAGTCAGTTCAGAGACAACTTCATGCAAGCAGCCTCAATTTACTCCCTGACCCGAGGGAAATCTCCAAAGAAGTAGGCCAAGCGCAGCTGGGTGCATTCTGGCCAATCTGAAGCAAAGACAGTTGCCTCCAGATGGAGACAGCAGCTTCAGCTCTGGGTGAAGCCTGAGGCTAGGGGTTAGAAGGGGCTGGGATGAATGAGAAAAAGTAGGACAATGTTGAGTCTGAGCAATGGCGTCCTCTTCTTCTTTCAGAGGACCTGGTAAGAAGAGCAAGGCCACCAAGATTGCAGGCTAACAAAGGCTGCTCTGCCGCCCCAGGTTGTACAGGCTTGCTTGAGATTCTGGACTCCTGGCCCTGTGTGGCTGACTTCACCAGCCTCAGCACAGCCTCCTTAGTTTGTTTCTTTAACTCTTCCCTTCGGCAGGCCATCACTAACATCAGGCACCCAGGGACCCTGCGGCTTCAGGAGTCACAGCAGATGTTAGAGTAGGACTTAAGCTGGGGCAGGGCATAATGGAGCCCAGGGCCACTGGGCTCATACCAGAGGCCAGCAGCTGTGGGAACGCTCGATGGAAAGATTTGACCATGAAATTCTGCTCCTGCTAGCTGATCCTACATGTATATGTTAGGAAACTATGTAGTGTATTAGATTATAAGTTGTATGCCCAACTGTGGAATAGTGCCCCTAAATTACAGCACTTCCTTTTTGTAGGACACCATGATATCCTTTAAAAAGTTAAAATAATCTGGTTTAATTGTGTCCAATTTTGTTATATATTTATTATATATGTGTGGTATTACCTTTTCGTTTAAAAGAGTGTATAGGTAAATTATCTGGAACAAGTCCAGGGAAGAAAGTTATAGACTGCTACCATATAAAACCAAATGTGAGTCCTTTTTTTTTTTTTTTTTGAGACAGGGTTTCTCTGTGTAGGCCTGGCTGTCCTGGAACTCACTCTGTAGAACAGGCTGGCCTCGAACTCAGAAATCTGCCTGTCTCTGCCTCCTAAGTGCTGGAATTAAAGGCATGCGCCACCACTGTCCAGCATGTGAGTCCTTTATTAGCTGTCAATGGAGAGCACATTGTGACTACACTGAACTCTTGGCACCGAAGCTCAGAAGTACAGAGTTTATAAAGGCAAAACCTGCAATGACATCAGGTATAGGTCAGCACAAAAGCATTAGACTAGTTTTGGTTATACATTCAATAGGTACTTAGATTATACACCTAGGCCATGGTCAGGGTCCTAGAAAGCCTCTTATGTATGACTCAGGCAGATGTGACTGTTAATGGAATTAGGGATCGAAATTGCCTGAGCAGACACGAAATGGAGTCAGGGTAAGATCAGGCCAAGATGTTGTTATCTTGGTCACTTCTTAAGAACATGGCCAGCAGTTATTGGCTAGGGATTGTATTTCTGAATTATATGTGATTTTCTTGCTTTTCTGTCTTTTTTACATTTTATATGCTTAACGTGCTTTTTTGTAATGAGAAAAACAGAACATAAGGTAAAGATGACTATAATTCTAAGAAATGAAAGTGTAGATGCTTTTTAGAAAATATTTTAGATAAAGTCTTAAATTAACACTGCTTTTTAGACCGTACAGCTCTTGGTTATTTTCTTCCATCCCAGAGTGAACTAGACCTAACCCTGCTGAGCTTCCAAGATCAGATGAGACTGATCATATTTAAGATGGCATATGGCTATTAGATTTATTTTCTCACATTTATCTCGATGTTCTTTTGTCTCCCCAGATGCTCTGCTCAGGTGTCTCAGCACTGATTTAGTTACCCTTCTTTTGTACCCTTGCTGTCTTCCTAGCCCTCTGCCCGGCTCCAGCCCCAAGTCCTTTTCTCCCTTTTCCTGATTTTTAGTTTTTATTCCTGTTGTTGTTGCTGCTGCTGCTGTTGAGTCTTCTTAAATTAGCTTGGGGACTGGAAAAATGGCTCGGTGGTTAAGAGCACTTGTTGTTTTTGTAGAGGACCAAGGTTCCAGCCCCAGCCCCCACATGGTTTCTTATGACCATCTGTAACTCCAGATCCAGGGGATCTGATAACCTCTTCAGGTCTCTGCTTTTGATCTCTGAAGGCCCTGGGCAGGCCCATGTCAAGTCAAGCAACTGGTATTTGGTGCATTTAGCTATGCCCCCTTTCAAAAGATCATTCCAGTTGGGCTTGTTACCTGTTCAGCCACCATCCCCCTTCCACCTAAATATCCAACTGCTCTCTGTCAACTCTGCCCATGGCCTGGGGAAGAGGCTAGAGTCAATATGTAGGCCAGGGACGACTGACTTGGGGTTGGGAGATGGTTTCATCTATGCAACTACAGGAAACGCTCTTCCCTGCTAGGTAAGGCTTTCCAGATGTGACTGACTGGGGAAGGAGTGTCCACACCCCCGGAAGTTTCCCCTTACCTATGCCCTGTAAGGGAGCCTAATGAACTCGTTGGTTCCTGAGAACGAACTCTGGTTGAATCCTCTCTCTGCCTGTCCTTGGGATCTTAGAGAAGAGGTAGTAGATGTTGTTCACCTATCCCCATGGGAAGAAATTTTAGCAACAATGGCACACATACATACCTGCAGGCAAAACACTCATACACAAAATCAAAAATGAGTTTTAAAGTTCACATACAAAGTAATGCGTTTCATTATGCTGTTTTCGTGCTTACATACCACTACACTTTGCTCTTCTTCCCCGCCCCCGGCCCCACTGCCCCCCTAATGTTCACTGTGTGCCCCTTACCTTCCTCCCCTATCCCTTTCTGTTTTTATGTCACATGCATTCTATTACCCTGTCTTTCCCCTATTCACTTTAGCGCTCTTCTTCCTGTCTCATGAGCCCTTTTCTAGTTCAGTGACCCTCACACACATGCACATGCAGACACACAAATACACATAGAGACAAACATAGATCCCAGCTCAACTTACCAGATAATCTTTTCTTTCACATCCCAGGTCAAAAACCACTTGCTGAAAACCTTTTCTGTACTCTTAGTATTCTTCGTCTTAATTTTCTATTCCTTTCAAACTCCAGGAGCCAATTTAATAAATTTTTTTTATCATATACCATGACTTACTTTGAATTAGCTTTTACTTCCTTTTTATTTTTTAATTACTTATAAGTGGAAGCTATATATCTTTTTTGCATAAATACTAGCAGTGCATTAAGTCTGGCACACATGCAAATAATGTTTTTAGAAGAAATTTCTAAAATTTATGATTGTAAACACAAAGCCTGATCCCTAATGTAAATTGTGGATTTTATAAAGAGTGTTGATGCTGGCTTATCAGTTGTAATCAATGTATGTGGCAACGCTCTGTATTTTCTTCTCAATTCTCCAAATTTACTCTAAAATTACAGTAAAAATAATACGAAGCTCAAGCATTATTTCATTAGTGCATGCCAATTTATGTGTCAGTTGTCTATGATCATTATTTGAATTATCACTTGAACAATGATTTTAGGGTGGGTTTCAGAGTTTTTTGATTTTTTTTTAGCTTTGGTTTGTTTGAAGTAACATTTTTAAGTTAGTTTGTTTGTTATGCAGGTGGATGCTTTCTCTGATGACCATGGCAAAGAACCATCAGAATCTCACATGAGAGTTTGCTTGGCTGTATTACCTCTCTATTGGGTGACTTTGACTACAATGGTCATGAATTTTTCTTCTCTCTAGACATTGCCTGTAAAGGTACAACTCACATTTTTAAATGTAAAATTATGTTTCGCCCATTTTTGAAATATTACCAATTGGGTGTAGGTGTCATCTTCAGGGTCAAATTTAGAACATGCTTATTTGATGAAAGGGTTTCTGTATTACAATTACTAGTACAATATACTTGGATCTTTGCAGTGATCAGACTCAGGCCTGTGCTTGCAAGGTAAGGGCTCGATCACTGAGCTACATTCTCAGTCCTATACTCAGCACTTTCAGCTTCATTTCAATATGTGAAGTGGATCACTGGAGCTTGAAAGTAATGTGTAGCAAGGGACACAAAAGTCTCATGCTATCATTTGTTACATCTTCATTTGTTTGTGTACACTAATATTTGTGCAACTTTTTATTTATATAGGTATTGAATTTCTATTCTAACACCATTCCACAAATGAAAAGATACTGTTTCATAATACTTCCAACGCTTTAAAATAAGGCCTGGAAGTAGCCTGAAAAGCCATGTATATATATGCACTCAGTGTTAAATTCTATCTGTATTTATCTGATATTACATTTTATTGTTTTTATATCTAAAGCAACGACATGATCATTTACAGAGTCCACTGGACTTTAATTTGCTTTAAGAGAGAGTTCTAGACATTGAAGAAGAGGACAAAATATAGAAGGCTCATTAAACCTTGCTTATTAAGAGCTCATAGTATCATTGGGAGAGACAGACATGTGAATCCATTAAACTAAGCTGTAGGGAAGAAACATTGGGCAAAAGCAGTGCGAGGGAGAATGGGAGAAGGCTGATTGGGCTGTGCCCTGTGCAAGCTGGACTTTATACCCTGCCACTGTGTGCCTTTAATAATCAAGATGGAGACCAAGACAGAATGAAAAATAAGTTTTGTGCATAATGAAATCTAAATCTCACAAAATATAAACCTAATGAAATGTAAACTTGATATCTTTATTATAACTGACCGCAGCCCCGCCCTGCATGCGCCCCCCCACACCTTTAGACAGGGACTTCCTATAGTCCTGTGTTTTGTCTCAAACTGTTAAAATCATGCCTTCCAATACCAAGCTGAACTCTTAGTCAGGTGCCATTTTATTTGGATAAAACAGAGTGATATTGTTCCATCTACACAAAACTGCTTTCTAGTTGTAATTTTCTTGGGTGTAAAAACTTCAACTTGATATTGGTGTTATCTCAGGAACTCTCGAATGATAACTGCTTGGTGGTATCTAGGATGTTATGATATTTTCCCTCAGAAATTCTCAGCTTTCAGAGGCAAGGATCCCTGTAATTGTAAAGTTCCAAAGACAATGTATTAGCCTGTCACTATGCCAACAGGAAGTTGTCAACAACAGGAAGGATGCTAGGAATACTCTTAGAGTGGAAGGGACTTGGACATGTTTATAGTGCAAAGGATATTACTAAAGGTGCTGAAGAGAGCAGGAAGACATGATGGAGTCAGGTCCCTGAGCTATAAATAGACAATAGGACCCAAGGCATAGGCGGAGAGGCTTACTCCTGTAAAATAGGGTTAGTCATCATAGCAGACTGTTCTAGGGTAAGAAAAGACAGTGGCTGAAAAAGAAGGTGTGTTTGATCCCTAGCACTAGTCTTAAAGGGCTCAGCCAGTCATTTCCATAATTGTCAGAATAAATACTATTAAATGAATACGATGTAACCCAGTGAAAATGTCAAACAGTTCTTCATTACTATTTTTATTATCTGTATGTTGCTCAAAATCGAATCCTGGTTCTTGCCCATGCTAACTAAGCTACAGCCTCACTAATTTCTTCAATGAGAAACTAAAAGAATAGAAGAAGAAAAAAAGATCATCATGTTTTCCTTTAAACTGAGTAATGAATATGTTATTTCCTTCCTATTCGTTGTGCAGGTTATTTTACTGCCTCACGCTCTTCCAGATACTTTTTTACTTTTATCTTCTTAAAATGTTATGTGTATGTGAGAGAACTTTGCCTGCATGTATGTGTTATAACACTGCTTTGAAAGCCTACAGAGGCTCTAGAGCTGGAAGTTACAGGCCTCTCTAGCCTCCACGTGGGTGCGGAAACTGTGAACCCAGATGAACTGCAAGAACAGCCAAGTATCTTTAGCTGAAGAACCACCTCTCTGGCCCTCATCTTTTACAAACCAGTGCCTCTATTTATGTGTATGCGTGCTTTTGTGCAAGCGTATGCCACATGTATGTGGGTACCCACAGAGACCAGAAGAATGCCAAGATAAGCTAGAGGTGGCTGCGGACACTGGGAGGTGAACCTAAGTTCTTTGCAATAGCAGTAAAACTCCCTGAGCCATCTCTGCAACCCTAGGGTTCTAAAGGTTCAACATGTACTTTATGTGTAATGGAAGCTGTGTATCAGGGCTGACATTCCAGAAAATGGTGAAATGTCACATTGCCTCTTCTAACTTGAGTTTCTTCCATGACTGTTACAGATTTTCAACCTTATAATGGTGACCTGGTAGAAATTGAGTTTTCTGAGGAGCAAGACACACAGAGCAGAAAGGCCATCTTGGTGAAGCCTCTGAAACATTGTCATGTAAATGAGGTAGTTTCTGTGTGCTGCACTTGTCCTTTGTTTCTGCTTATCTTTCCTTTAGTGATTTTTTTTTCTGCTCAGGAATATATTACAAGTTTTAGGAACCAAAAAAAAAAGTGCTTTGCCATTTATTTATCCATTAGTGGATGGAGGCAGATGCAGAGACCCACCGCTAAACATTAGGCTTGAACCGGTGGAGTGTGGTGGAAGAGTGGGGGATAGAAGTGAGCAAATTGGAGGGGTTAAGGACACCAACAGAAGAAACTAACCTGGGCCTATGGGGACTCACAGAGACTGAACCATCAACCACAGAGCATGCAGGGCTGGACCTAGGTCCCCACACATTTGTAGCAGATGTACAGTATTCATGTGGGTCTCCTTACAAGTAGAGTAGGGACTGTTGTCCCTGTTTCCTGCCATTGGATCCCCTTCCCCATTCCTGAACTGTCTGGTTAGGCCTCAGTGGGAAAAGGATGTGCTTGGCCTTGCTGGTACTGGATGTCCCATTCTTGGGTGACTGTCAAGGGGGGGGGGGCTCCCTTTCTCTGAGAAGGGGAAAGGGCAATGGGGGGAATTTGGGAGGGTGAGACAAGGAAAGAGGAATGGGGAGTGGGGGTGCAGTGATCAGGGTGTAAAGTAAGTAAAAAAAATACTGTAATTCTGAAAGGAAATTATGAGACTAATATAAAAATTGTTTATCTGGGAGGCATTAGAATGTTCTAAGAGCAACAAAACCAAAAAACAATGATAAGGTTTCTTGGAACTGTTAAAATGGGTGGAGTGTCACTTGAACTCCTCACTAGCATGTGAGTATGATATGGGTAGGAAAAGCTGAAAACGAGTTGGCTAGCATTTGCTTTGCACCACTGGAAAAATGAAGGAATGTGCTTCTAAGGCAATGGAGGAAACAGAGGAAAAGGTTAACAACATATTCTTTTCTCCCTCTTCTTTTTTCAAGCAATCAGCCTTAACTACAAGTTCACACCCATTGTGGGTAATTATTTAGAACAAAATTCTCTCAGGGGAAACCTGGTGCTCATCCCCAGAGATTGCTTTGATTGTTGTGAGGTTAGACCTAGGTGGAGAGGTGAGGGATGGGGAGTGGGGGATGGTGTTTACACAACACCTAGAGTTGCTAACATGCAAAGCAGGATGGGAGTCTGTGGTGGAATGCAGCAGTCTGCTGCTTAGGGCCAGAGAGAAGGGCAGAGTTGAGTGACCATAGATTATGATTTTCTACACTCATTGTTGCCATTTTTTTTTAAAAAATCACAGGTCCGTGTTACCAAAACAGATGGAAGATCTGGGGTGTTGGAAGACACCATCTTTTTCACCTTGGCTTCTCTTAAACTTCCTTCTGGATATGTGCCGAAACCAGATGATGTGGTCAATGTGGTTGCAGTGCAGAGCATTCAACCCAACTATTTCTGGAGAGCAGTTTCGATGACCCCCAGTACAAGTCGTGTAGGAGCCAAACCCCTGCGTTCCTTCTTCAGTGGTGCTTGTGTGAGTAGTGAAGGGCCCGGTTTAATATGATTTTAGCTGATTGGTGCACACCATACATGCCACACACGTGTTAATACAAAAATGTATATTACCTTTAAAAGTTTGTGTGCTTTGAAGACCAAAGGACCAGACACCAATGAAAACAAGACAAGTATCCCAGATGAGCCAGCCACACAGATTGCCTTAGTTGCTATATCCTCAAAAACCTGTATGTCCCTAAGTTGTTGCCTGCCTGTGGAATCTGCTGACCAACAGGGCTACCTTTCACAGCCTCAGTGGGAAAGGATACCTCTAATCTGGTAGAGAATTGATGCAACATGGTGGTGGCATAGCCACGGGGACCCACCCTCTCAGAGGAGAAAGTAAGGGGTGGTGGTGGGAGGGACTCTGTGACAGGGGACAGGGAGGAGGGGGACAGTGATTGCAATGTAGAAATTAAAGACCTAAAAATCTGCATCCAGAGCAACCTCAAAAAGGCTAGCTTAGATGCTCCAGCCTCACAGATTGTTCCAGCCAAGGTTCAGTTAAGCACCAACCTTTCATATCACACGGAGACTGGACAGCAAATGATACAGCTAGGTTTCCTAGGACTTAGACAATATTCCAGTTCTCATAGGGTCCCCAAAAGATGTCATTGCCCTCAGACATCAGGAGGCAGTTTTGTTCTTTCCCAAGAAGTGTAGTGGGTGGGTTTTGGTTTTTTGGTGGGTGATAGATGTTTGTAATCATTTAAGGGTTGTTGGTTACACATTGCTAATGGTCCAGTTCAGGGGAAATCAATATAAAGGAAGTTTTATTAAGGGATCTCTTTCACTTTCTTTTTCTTCCCTCTATTCCTATTTCGTTCTTATCTAGTGTTAGGAGGAAGAGTGGGATAAAAAAATAGAAAGGATATAGGAATTAGGGGATAAATGCATAGCAACTGCTAGTCTCAAATATTTCGCATTGGTATGGATTTTAGTATTGATTCAAATTATGGTCATTTCTGTTGCCACATATTTTATTTATGTTTATGCTATCATTCAAGTTATTGTAGCTATGTAACTTGTTTATGAATGTAATGTAAATTCTCGTCCTCTTATAAGCTACTACTAGAAACTGTTTAGGATAATTTAGAAATGTAAGTTAATAGTCACTCCAACTTTTGGTTTAATTACATAAATAAGCTTTACTTAGCTTCCTATAGATGTTTTCAAAGTTAAATAGATAGTAAATAGCTAGAAAAAAAGCTATATGTGTCAATTCAGATATACTTTAGGTAGATAGATGGTCATCAAACACTTTAGAGATCTACAGAAGATGACATTTAAGGTGTTTTAATGACATAAGGCTTTTCATGACAGTGAGACACATCAGCTCCTGGCAGCACCCCCATACTACTTCAGGCACATGAAGTTTGCTTGTTTGAGGCAAAGCTTCCACTGGGCAAAAAGCTGTCCTTGCCTCTACAGCTGACAGCATGCTGTCCAAAGTGTGGACAACAGGACACAGATGGACTTGGCACAAACAAGGTAGGTCTGTCCTTCAGTAATTTCTGGTTCACAGGTAAGTCTGTGAGATATTCTGGGCCCAGATGACACCACCTTTCTGTCTGTCTGGATGTCCCAAGATTGTAGAGAATTCCTCGGTGATTGTTCAGGTGTCCAGCAGTCTCTATAATTTCTATAGTTTTGGAAGCTGCTTGCTCAAAACGTTCTGTTTACTCAGGCAATATTTATCCTTCTCAGGTCTGTGGTGGAGTTGAAGACTACATAGTTATAGTCACATTTAGCTTAAGCTGCTTAGTATTTAAGAAGCAGTTTTAAGGTCGAAGAATACATTTTTAGGTTGATAAATGCAAGTTATAATAGAAAGTGATTTAGGTACAGAACTTCGGACTCACCAAGATAGGATAGATAATGGAGTTCTTTCTCCAAGGTTTCCCAATACATTTGAACTGGGCATTGTGAATACAATTCTTACCTGATGGTTTTCATAATTATTCTTAATATACATAATTTATTGATGATAGAGAAAGTACATTTTATTGGACTAAAAGGGGGAGATGTTTGGATAACATTTTTGCACACTATGTGAAAGTGTGCCTCTATCCTTCCACACCTGCCTAAGGCATTCTCTGATTGGCTTTAATAAAGAGCTGATAGCCTATAACTAGGCAGGATAGGAAAGGCAGGACTTTCAGGCAGAGATAGGAACTGTGAGCGATAGGCACAGGAAGTTCACCAGACAGACATGGAGGAAGGAACAGATGTCAGGACTGAAGGAGAGATAATGGGCCCTGTGGCAATAGTGGATTAGTATAAACTGGGTTATTGAGTTCTACAGGCTAGTTGTGAATAAGACTAAGCATTCATAAATAATTATGTCTCTGTGTCTTTCCTGGAAATTGATGGAGAGGGTCCAGCAATACCACCCTATGGTGTGAACATTAAACAGACAGTCTTTTAAATATGTAAATTGGAAAATGAGGAAAAGCCCCCAGATAAAAGGTCACAAAGTAACAAAGAAAAGGAATATTTCTGTCCTCTGTGTGTGTGTGTGTGTGTGTGTGTGTGTGTGTGTGTGTAGATATTGCTACCTATTCATTGGATTTAGATGACACCACCTTTCTGTGTGTGTGTAGGATAATTATGGGGGATTGCTTCAACCCTGCAAAAATACCCTACATTTTATTGGTTGTTGGATCTACCTGGGAAATAATATTATTTGCAACAGGGCATGATGCGAACAGCATAATATATCAAACCTATCTATGCCCTATTGGCCTAATAGCCCAGTTGGATAAACTTCTGGTTGCCTTTAGAAGTTCCTTGGTCTACATACTAGGGGTTATACCTCAGTCCACAAAAATCTTAGGGTAGTCCCAGCTGTCCAGATTAAAATCTTTCAATTGACTATAAATTGTTTTTTCTTTCAAGCCTAACTTTACCCAGGTTTATTAAAGATACTTTTCATAAACAATCATGGAATTTCAGGCAGGACATGGGCAGAAATCAATAATACACAAGAACTTCAAATTCCCTTCTTGTATAGACTACCAAAATCAGAATGCCAGTATAAACCCAATGAAGTCTTCATTCAATGCGTTGAAAAGGGGAAAGTAGCTTAGAGTGAGATGTGACATTCAACCCTAAGTTTAACAACTTTTCACAAGCGGATCCGTACTTCCAGGAGACAAACATGATAGAATTTTCAATCTGAAGACACACAATCTTTAATAAAAGGAATCAGAGCTCTTCTGAGGACATTGGATGAAGTCACTGGAAAGTCAAAACCAATTGGGGGCCAGGTTCCACCAGGTCTCTGGTTTTAAGGGAATTAAGTCTATGTTGATGGTACAAGGGAAGAGGATATAAACATGAATTTAGAGTTTTCCCAGCCCACAAGGCATTTTGTGCCTTGGTAGCCACCTATTTCAAGACCAGGATATCTCTCCTGGGAGCAAACAGGAGCCTTTCAAAATTATCAGGGAAAGATGTTGTCTGTCCTCAATCCAGCTTGGGAGATATTTTAGTAGTGACACATGATCCTTTCCCCCAATAATGAAGTGGTCTGTGTGCTAACAATATAGCTTTAAAAAAAGGAAAAACAAAATTCTGCATTTTTATAAAACTTGATAAAAATAGTATTTCAAGCTGTACAGTCAACAGAAGTGCACAGGTATCAAAAATGCACACAGGACACTTGGCATCTCCAGCACCTTCAGCTTTCTGTGCCTGGTCTGTTTTGGCATCTCTATTTTCTGCAGGATTATTTGCATCCTTACAGGCGTCAGCTCTCCCCTTCTTCCCCGTGGGTACCTTCCCTCCCTTCTTCGCAGGGCCTTTTTAGGCTTGGGCTCTGGCTTCATAAGAGGAGATTTAGCAGACAACATTGCAGATCTTCTCTGTGACTAGTCCTTCACCTTGTCTTTGTCTCCTTCAGCATCCCCTTCAGCCTTTCTTTTGGGCATGGCAACGGCAGGGGACTTCAGCATTGAACACGGTATACAGTGGCGCACAGGTTTGGTCTGTCCAGGCGACCCCCTCAATGCTTCTTCCTGGATATTGTTTCTAGATAGGCCTGTACCAGGCAGCACATTGTTGGTCATATGGGCTTCTCCAGCAAAGTAATCCTTTCTCTGGTCGATGACATCTACTATGAGCCTGGAGAGCAACAAATTGAAATAAAGCAGGAGGCCTTTCCTGTGCAAGAGCAGATATTTGGAATTTCTAGGGGTCAAAGTGTTTTTGTGTCCTGTGCTTTACAGAGGATTTATTTTAGGGACTGTTAACAAACTTGGGGGTTACAACCTGAGCTTCAAATCAGGTCCAGCTAACCGTCTTCCAATAAGCCCATCAAAAGAACAAACTTAAAGTAGAAAGCAAAAAATGATTTATTTAGTGGAGCCACATGGGAAGTGGTAGAAAGATATCCAAAGATATCCCCCAGGTCCATTTTCAGGGCCTCGAAGTGAGATCCAAGTTTAGATACAAGTCTCAAGATATGTACATCTAAGCAGTCCCAGTCAAGATTTGGGCTTGCATACTACTGAACCAGGGCTGTCTGGTCTTTACTCTTACCCTGTGAGGTGGGATGCCAAATTGTTGGACCTGAGGAACCCTTTACTTAGAGATAGCATCCCACTCTGGATGGGACTATTTTCTTCTCTCAGCATGAGATTCCTGGGAAAATTCCCATTTTGGGGGATTCATTATTTCAACTGTCTAATAGTCAGACCAAGAGACACAAATATCCTACTAGAATATCTACCCTTCTGCCAGGTCAGTTATAGACTTTATATTTTGGCCGCAGTACAGCTCTGGTGGCTTGATTCACTTGTTAAGCCACACAATCTTTAATCTAAGCATGTATCCCAAAAGAATTTTACTTCAACTAGGGAAGATAGCCTAATTCAGATGTTGTACCCACTGTACGTGAGTTCTGGCATCTGTACTCAAGCACTGGAAAAAAAAAGAAAAATCTCTACTGCAAATTATAAAGTTTATATTGTTATAAAATAGGACTGCTATCTCTAAAACGCTTTATTCCCCTCCCACACACACACTATATTGGAAACTAACAACAGCAGGAAGGCTTTAAAAATTATTATATATGTACAGATAAGCTTTTGTTTGTTTTTGTTGTTGTTGTTTTGCTTTATTTTTTTTGTTGTGATAGGGTCTCACTGTGAAATATTGTCTGGCCTAGAACTTGCCATGTAGACAAGGCAAGCCTCAGACACATAGACACCTCTTGCCACTGTCTCCAGAGAGCTGGCATTAACAGCATTGATGGCATGAGTCACCATTTTCAGCTTGTATATGTGTTTTGTACCACTTGAATTCCTGGTGTGGGATAGGCCAGGAGAGGGCATTGGAACAAATAGAACTGGAATTTTAGACAGCTGTGAGCTGTCTAGTGGTTGCATCGAACCAAACATGGGCCCTCACTAAAGGCAACAAGTGCCTTAATTAGGAAGCCTCCTGGCTAGTGCTTATATCCACCACCAAGCGCGAATTTTAGTGGGCAGAGCAGGGACACAAGTATCTGCTGCACCTCCTAAGGCAAACCCCTGACTCTCTCATCAAAATGCAGAAAACAGCCAGCCCCTTAAAACCAAACTGAATACCCAAGGCCACAACTGAAAGCTGCTTTTCCAGAGACCTTCCCATTGGAGTTATCATAATCGGTGGGCGGGACCAACAGCCTGGTGCCTCTCATTGGCTAGAGCCAATGACATAGGCAATGATGTACACATACCATTGACTCTCATTGGCTGTCCAGTGGAAAGTGGTGGGTTCTCTCTGCAGTCGGAGCTTTAAGGTAAGCTGGCGGCAACCAGGAAGGAGTGCTGTGCCTGGCTTTCCTGAGTGTCTCCCTTTAGCCATTCACTACCATCTCACAGAGGCTGGGCAACAGGGCCTTATACCAAGAGTCAGAATAAGGAAGCCTGCTGAATCATCTGTAAGTCTTCCACATTGCTCAAGCTGGTGGTGATACCACCATGCAAAGCCTCGTACACTGGGTATCTACATTCTTTCAAGGGAGGAGGAACAGGTCTGAAGAAATAACACAGGAACAGTCTCTAGGTAATCTGGGAAACACCCCCAAAATACACAAACTCAAGGAGATGCCTCATAAAGGCTATCCTCCACCTTAAGGTGCACTGGTTCACAAATAGCCGAGAGGGATCTGCCGCCATCCTGGATGGCCGTTGAGCGTGAGGATGTCCCTGAGTTTCCAAGTGAGGCCAGTACTTAACTCTGCCCCAAGCTGTTCCTCCGGGTACACCAAAGCGGGAGGGGAGGGTGTTTGGACAGACTCACAGAACATGTGACACAAGTCTCTGTGCTTAAAAGTTGCCTTTGTCTACCCCATGAGAAGGTGGACATCGCACTTAGAGAGTGAATATAGCCTTGTTTTTCAGCCACACTTGTATCTGAAGCCAGGAGGCAGGGTTGTAAGGAGGGCACCATAAAGGACGGTGACCAGCTGTCCCAGTAGGCTACTGGAGCCACATCCCCAAACATTACTTACCCATCATGCTTATGAAGAACAACAGAAAATTTGGCAACGTGTCCTTCCATCTGCAGGTGTCTTTTAGCGCTTTGTCAGAAGGGATGTTGGAGAATCTAGAGCTACGTCTCTGTGTGCTTCTGCTGTCGAGTCCGGTGTATACTAGTAATAGTAGACTAGTTTAAAGGGGCTTCCTGAGCACAGGGCTTACATTCTCACTGGGACAGGTCACCCACAGCTGAAATAGATGCCACGGAGGTGCCCTTCAGCAGTCACAACCTTAGGATGCAGGGATGGCTGTTGTCTAATGGTCAGAGAAGTGACCATTAGATAACAGAAGTGACATGCTATGTGGTCCTATCTACACGGGTGGTCAGAGTAGAACTTGTGTGTAGTGGATGCTTGCATTTGACAAGAACCAGTGTGACCTTTCTTTACCTGTGTCGTAGATAACTCCAAGTTTAAGTCCATTCAGGGAGTTGTGACCTCTCTGTGTAAGGACCATGGCTGCATTAATGAATCCCTTTCTTCAAAATGGAAGCAGTCAGTGACGGGCCTCTGGAAATTGGGAGAAATTTCCTTGCACTTGTGGAAAAAGATGAATTAATTCATATCCTGAAAGCAATCACGGTATGACTGAGCTTATTCAGAGTCCCTTAACCTATGGGGATTTGATTTCTCTCTTGGATTAAGACAAACACTAATTTAGATATGGAGGGAGTTTAATGGGCTTTTTCTACTATTTGGTTGTAGTATCAGTTTTTTCTCTTCCTAAAGATTTGTTTTAGATTTCTTACATTTTTAAATATGTTGGACAATGATAATTTTTGGATCTCATATAATCCTATTACTTCCATTTTTAGCAAGAAGCTCTTTCTCTGCTATGAATTCAAATATTAGTATGATAAACATCATTTACTTTATAATGTGTTATACAATATTCAAGGTGTATTTAATGTACAACAAAGTTGTACTACAGCCTTTAGGAAGACTAAGTTCTGTAAAGATAATTAACTCACATATTTGTATATCAATGGCAATTCTCAAATAATTTTTGGCTATACTCTTCAAATTTATCACCTCAGCCATAGACTACAGAAAAACCTTATATCAGTACTGATAAGAACCAGCACATTAGTAGTAGTAATAGTTGTTGTATTGTTGTTGTTATATATTATTATTATTATTATTAGTAGTAGTAGTAGTATTACTAGTAGTAGTAGTAGTAGTAGTAGTAGTATAGAAAAACAATTGGCAATTTGAGAACCGAAAGGACATTTCAAGGTCTTTTTTCAAAATTTACTAAAACCCTGAACTATACAAGAAGCAATTTTGCACTTTTCATTTATTGAGCCCATCACAGATCTTTTTGTTTTAGGGAAAAAGAACTTTATTATAGAAAGAGTATATGTACTCTATTATTTTAGCCAATACCGCCTTTTTCTTGTTTTTATATATACAATCTGTCTATACTATAAGCACATTCTTTCTACCTTTTGGTTGTAACAAGAATTGTTAAGTCAAAGTCAATTCATTTTTTTCTTTCTTTTATTGAATATATTTGTCATTTACATTTCAAATGTTACACCCCTTCCTGGTTTCCCCCTCCCCGAAAACCCCCAACCCATCCTCCCACCTCCTGCCTCCAAGAATATGCTCCTCCACCCAACCCACTCCCATGATCCCCACTCGATTTCTCCACACTGGGGCCTCTATTCAGCCTTCACAGGACCAAAGACCTCTCCTCCCATTGATGCCCGACAAGGCATTCCTCTGCCAATCTTTTGGCTGGAACCACATGTACCCCTTGGTTGATGGCTTAGTCCCTAGAAACCCTGGGGTGTCTGGTTGGCCAACATTGTCATTTTTCCCATGGGGCTGCAAACCCTCCAGCTCCTCCAGCTTGCCCTCCAACTCCTCCATAGAGAACCCCATGCTCAGACCAATGGTTGGCTGCTAGTATTCACCTCTGTATCTGTAAGGCTCTGGCAAGGCCCCTCCAAAAGACAACCATAAATGGCTCTTTTTGGTACACACTTCTTGTCATCCATAGTAGTTTCTGGGTTTGGTGACTGTCTCCATAGTAGTTCCTGTGATTGGTTTGTTCCCTTTCTCAGAGGAACCAAATCACCCCCAGTTTGTTCTACCTTCTTCATGCTCTTCCTATGGTCTGTGAATTGTAACATGTATATTTTGAGCTTTTGGGCTAATATCCACTTATCGGTGGGTGCATACCATGTGGTCAAAGTCAATTCATAATTGGCATCGTGATACATGCCTTTTGCTTCCTTAAAGCTACCAGAAACTGATATGTATCAGAGAATTGTGCATGAGATTAGAAACCCATCCTTGTACTTCTGGGTAGGGAGATTCTAATCTTTGTGCCACTGCCCCAGGAGACATTCAAAATCTAATCAATGAAGCATTACATAAGTATAAGTGATTTATCTTGAAAATACTTGCATCACACATGTTTTTCTCAGTGCCTGACGAATACATCATTGTAAAAGAACCAGTGTTTACAGGGCTTTCTCCTTTACTTCCTGTAGGAAGATATTTAAGTTGACTAAGTATTTGAGAAGAACTGCTGTTAGTTCTTTAATGGTTTAAGATAATGATAGTGAATCTGTCTGATCTTGGACTTACACACACACACACACACATACATACATGAATGCACACACACATGCACTCACGCGCACACACACACACACGCACATACTATTCACACACAAACCATGAAAAATTCATGACACATGCATACACATGCATATAAATATAAACATATATATAAATATATACATATATGAACGCTCTTTTAGTTTAACATAAGCACTCATAGCTGCCAACGATCATCTTGTTTTTGTTTATGTCTTAGGTTCCAAAACATTTGTGCTTTCATTTTCATTTGGTTCTTAAGAGTTTTTAAATTTTTGCCCCTATTTCTTTAAAACTATGAGGATTATTCAAGTACATTTTCCAATGCCATTGTACTTGTAGTATAGTATTTTGAGATGAGTTGAGGAGTCCTGTAGACATTGAAGGAGTCCATACTGAAAGATTTACCTTTCAGGAAGCTTTAACTTTGATTGTTATTTTACAACTAACTTCTGTCTTTTTTCCCCCCTTTGAGACTGAATGAAAAAAAAAAAGAATTAAAAGGAGAGTGTGACTGTTCCTAATTGCTTGAGAGACCTAACAGAGACAGATAGGGTCTTACTATTTAGCCCTAGCAGGCCTGGGACTCACTATACAGATTAGGCTAGTCTCCAAGTCATAGAGATATTTGCCTGCCTCTGTCCCCTGAGTGCTGAGACTATTCTGTCTTAATACCATGTTACTGGTTATATTGTCAGCTTTGTGGTTCCAATGTCTTATTCAAATTTAAAGGAAGCCATTTACACTCCATGCAGTATTGTGCTGGACGCCTGCCTTTGCTTGACCTCACTAACCCTGACCTTATCAGGAGACATGGACCTAGGCCCTTTCTACACTGATGCTTAAAACTCAGCTTTCTTAAGGTGTGTATACAAAAGGAGCCTCCTGAAGGTGACATATGTTCACTTGGAGCTTCAAAAGGTACATGTGGCTAAGGAATGTGAAGCCTGCCTTGAAACCAGTGACGCACAGGCTAGGTGTCTCTTCACCTTTGCATAGAAATGTTACAGAGGAGATGCAGTTGAGGTGATGGTTTGGGAATAGGGAGACAGGCCTGAGTATTTTTTTCATGACCAGCCTTTTAGGGAAGAGGTCAAGAACAGAAACTGCTTTAGTAAAAGGAAGGGAAGCAGGAAGGAAGAAAGGAAGGAAGGAAGGGAGGGAGGGAGGGAGGGAGGAAGGAAGGAAGGAAGGGAGGGAGGCACTGAGGGGCAAGAGGGAGAAAGGGTGGAAGGGCAGAAGTTGAAATCCAGCCAGAGAAAGAAGCTCTGCACTGCAGCAGTAGGTACAGGCCCTGAGAGCGGGGGAGACCAGTCTCTAAGTACTCCCACCATGCAGAACACCAGAAGCACATTTCCATGCAACCTGGAGTAATTAAATGCAGGTATGCAGAGAACCTGGTATTCTTCACCCCTCCTCACGGTGTCCCTCAGGCAATTTCCTTATGGGGTGGGATAGCTGAATTCAGTGGCTCTAAGATTTGTACCTCACCCCTCATTACCACAAAGAAAAAAAATGCCATTGTCCAGCTTCTCAATTCCAGTGGGGATTAACCACACACATGTATGAGGGGTGTTTAGATTAGGACCTGGCTCCGATGTGGCGTGAACTCTGTATGGATCCCGCAATAGGAACTCCCGAGACATCCCTATGCTATCCATCTCCTTTTACAGTGTTATTTTCTTCTAGAGAAGCTACTGGGAAGGTTACAGCAAAGATAAAGTGCTAGAGTGGACATGAGGTCTTTACAGTTAGTCGGTGTGACAAGATCAAGAGAGGAAGGATTGTCTTTGAAGGTTACTAAGGGGCACTCAAAGCTGGAGGGATTTTTCAGGGAAACTGTAGCTGTTACTCTTTTGGGGACCTCCATGCATTTGGAAATATGTAAATAGCATTATTGTGTGAGGAGTGGGGCTAGAGGCCTACACCTCTTTTAAAGTTTTACTGTTCTTATCTTATAAAATGCATATGGATGTTTTATTTTTCCTATATGTATGACTATACACTACATGCCAGCCTGGTGTCTGGAGAGGATAGAAGAGTTTGTTGGATTCCCTAGAACTCGATTACAAATGGTTGTGGGCACTGTGTGGGTGTTGAGAATCAAACCTGGGCCCTATGGAAGAACAGACAGTACTCTTAGGCTAAGAGCCATTTTTCTAGTCCTGCACCTCGTCAGAAGGCTTATTAAGAACAGATGTTCCCAGCTGCAGTTCATGGGACTGCTCAGAACGTGTCTGCCCAATAGCAGGGAACATTCTGCAGGGATACCTGTGGCGGGGAGTCAAAGCTTCCAGCTTCTACTAATTCCAAGTTCAGTAACCACGTGGGGCCAGTGGCTAACCTACTAGAATGTGCAGGTCCAAGGAGTCTGTGGAAGGGGTTGGCAGCTGGGTGCAGTGGGTCGTGTGTGCTTATGTTCCTGAGAAGAGTCCGTACCTTTCATCAGATTCCGTAAATGTGAAAGGTCAACATATCCTTTAGTCACCACTCCCGTGCCTCCTTTCTCTCTCACGGTGGTCTCTTCTCTGCTGCAGGTGGCGTCCCTGTTGAAGTCCCAAACAAAACCGCTGAGACCTGAGACCCCAGGCCCAACTGGCCGGCCAGCAGGCACAATGGCCGCACCCAGCAACTCTGCCATGCAGGGCCCATCTCAGAGCCGGGATCCTCGGCCTCAAGGATACGGCATGGCCTGTGAAGCCTCCCGCCTGCGCTTCAGGCAGTTCCAGTATGATGAAGCAGATGGGCCTCAAGAGGCCTTCCGCAAACTCTGGGAACTTTGTTGCCAGTGGCTGAAGCCACAGATGCGGTCCGTGGAGCAGATCCTGGCGCTGCTCGTGTTGGAGCAGTTCCTGAATGTTCTGCCCGCAGACACAGAGAGGTTCACCCCGGACATTAGAGAAAGACTGTTCACCCTGATAGGAGACCTAAAGAGAGATCACACGACGCCAGGGAACGAGGTGAGGAGGGTTTTGGGGTTGGTTTTTCTTAGACCAAAAGAGGGGCCAGGCAGCTGGGTCAGGGTGAGCCTTTCTGTCTCTGTGTCATTCCACAGCCCCCAGCCTTCTCCAGAGTCCTTTTCAGCATTCTCGTCTGCTGGAGTCAGCATCGAGGTCACGGGTTCTCCACTGTTCCTGACCCTGTGGCCACTCTCCAACACACAAATGGCACTGCCTCTTTTATTATCAGTAAATGAAATTCTCAGGCAGCATAAGTTACTACAAGTATGACTGTAGTGACGAATGGCCTGAGATATGTATTGCTTGAATCTTTATGGAACAGTTGAAAAGGCAAAGTCAGATAGAGTCTAGATAGCGTATCAAAAAGGAACTGGAATATAGTTTATTATAAGCTGTTATTGCCTTCTGTATAAATGTACTTGGACTTTCTTTTACTGAAGACACCACGAAGTGTCTTCTGTGAAATGGTCCCACACCTATATATCTGCTTACTCTCACTGTGGTAGGACAGTTAGAAGTTAACATCAAATTTCCTGTGCGATATACTCTTGCCCTTGGTTATGTGATATCCTTAAGTAGATAGCTGCTTTTGCCTCACTGTAAATACTAACGAGCAGCGATGCAATGAGCATGAGTTGGCTTGGCTAAATAAGGACATCAAACGCGATACTCTACCTCTGGTTATACATCCCTAGAGAGAACACCTAAGTCACCGGAAAACATATAACATTATCTGGTTCTTCCTAGGTTTTTCTGACCGGCATGAATATTTGAGGGGGAGAATTTCTGAATTTGCAAGAGCCTAGCAAGAGCTCTGCATCATGAGTGATACACACTCATCACTGGCCCATTAAATTCCAGTAGCAGTTCCCATTAGCATTTTCAAAAAGGCCTCAGAAGGGAGGCAGTCTTGCCTTCTTCTCTGAACCACTTCTTGAAGCCTCTGTTCAGGGAAGGCATGGCTGAACCCAGGGCCTTGTCTGTGGGAGAGCTGCGATTCATGGTCTCAGCTTGGCACTGGGGCTGCTTTAAGGGAGCTTCCGCTTCAGGGCAGTTACCTGCAGGGTCAGGACCCTGCCAAAGGCTTCTGCCTCCTGAAGGTAACACCACTGAATACGTTTGCTTTCTCTCTGTCTTCCTGATTTTGTTGACAAAATAAGGTGTTACCTTCAAGGGTCTAGACGTGGCCTGCTCAACACAGGAGCCACGTGCCTCCCCGACTCTTGAGTAATTGATATATGGCCATGGAGGTATAAATCCTTTGTGAGTATGAAATGTATTTGACCCCACTGACCCCACGAGTGTTGTTTTTAGTGGTTGCTGGAAAGTTAAAAGCTCCTTGCATTGCTGCTGGCCAATGATGGATTTCCAGTGAGGTAAAAGGAGCTGCATTTCCAGCAAGGGTGATGGGTTCTGATATTTCCTCAGATCAACATGCGTGACATGCTCTTGGAAGAACTGATGTCGATGGGCACGTTTCTCACACAATCGAACCCACCTGTGAATCCACCTGCATTCCCGATAAGGGAACCTGTCCGGGAGATCCTTGAGATCCCACCAGAACAGCCACGGGAACGCAGCTTTGTCCAAACCCAGACCTTTCTGAATATTGGTAAGGCAATCCCCCTCCCCCACTCTTTGTTTTGGTTTGAAAGCTCAAGTTCTCTGATTGCGTTGGGTCAAGTTGGAGATATTAGTTCTCTAAACATAATATGGTCAAATGTCCTCCCAAGATACCTTCCCTCTGTATTCTCTAACTGTAAATTATACCAGTGCTAGTTTATGCTCCCCACACCATCTACTTTGCTTCTCCACAAACAGTTTGATCTCAGCCTTGTGACAAGAGACCAGGATGTCCTCACTACCTTGGTAGGCAGACAGAAAGAGGCAGTGTGGCAATCCATGAAAAGATCTTCAATAAGCACCACGTGTGCTCAGCACCAAGTGATGATGTCTCAGTCAATGGGAAGGAGTAGAGGGTGGGAACTGAAGGTGAGGATAGCGTTGGCTAGTGGCTTTAGCTAGCGTGGGCTGTGAGCAGAGAATCTGAACCGAAGAATGGAAGAGGATCTTAGGAATAGGGCTCTGGTTGCCCAGGATGTGGAGGCTCTGTGCACCTGCCATATGCTGCTGAATGTCACTGAGGTTGGTATTAGAATGGGTGAGGTTGGTGCCTAGTTAGGGTGTACATTGGATTACCATCCATCACAACTCACATGCCATGTCGAGCAGTACAAATGGCCAGTACTTAAGAAAGAGAGGGGAATACAGGTTGTCTGCAGAGACATTGAGACTGCAGGAGGGCAGGGAGTGAGCAAGGGCTAGGATACTTGGATCCTTTACCTTCTGGTCCTTAGGTTGATAGGCAGAAGCAATGACTAGTTGTGTTGTTGTCAACAACATTCACTTCTAAATTTCAGTGGAAATCAAAATGTACAGATAATCTGGGCTGGGTACAAAACCAATGCAATAACCATAGGGTTTCTCTGCATCATTCTAGTACATATTTTCCATCTTTGCCATCTCTTCACCTCTGTCTGCCTGCCTGCCTGCCTCTCTCTCTCTCTCTCTCTCTCTCTCTCTCTCTCTCTCTCTCTCTCTCTCTCTCTCTCACACACACACACACACACACACACACACCCACACATACACACACACTCTCATACTTTTGCAGGTAACAGGAGAGCTCCTTGGTCTCCCTTTGACAACACTAGAAAAGTTTTCATGGTGATTTGCTTTCTAGCTAAGTATTTTCCTCTACTTGTAGTTCATCAACTTTAAACCTAGTCTCACTACTTCCATAAATGAGCAGATGAGCCAGGTATAGCATTTAACTAAGCATAGTAGGTCCCTCCCATCATTCACTGCTTATTCTGAAAATAGTAAGACCAATGCAGACAGCAAAGGCCAGAGGCTCCTGGTGAAGTAGCCCGAATTGAGGGGAGGGGATAGATGGTGAGACTTCTTATGTCCAAATCAGCAGACTGGATGAACTCTGAGGCACTTTGTCATGAAGTTTCAAACTGCCCCTCCTCTTCTGTCTAGCATGTAATAGCAGAGTCCTACCAGAGCTTGTTCTCTGACATGGTAATATAGATACAAGTGGAGGGCCTGCTGGATTCTATACACATAGGACAATTACCAGGCCCTGGCATGTAGAAAGAGATTCAGTAGAAGCAAGGGAAGAAAGGATAGAGAAAGCTAGACTTCATCAGGGAGGGGAGGCCAGTGGTGCTACTTTAGAACTTCCAGCCAATGATCTGAGCATTTAATTTTCTCGTTAGTCTTCATGTAACACAGCAACACCATTATCAACATTTCTTCTCTTAGCTTTTGATGTTGGGAGGAGAAAATGATGAATGTATGTCAGCAAAGACAAAAGTGGGTGTACATATACATGCACAGACACACATATATATGTATCCATTTCTGATTTACTTTCAGCATTCCATTTATCCAGAGAATACGAACAACTGGAACCTCCTGGCAAAGAGCCCCCAGAACAGTTGCTGGCTGACTACAAGGAACCTGGAGAAAACCAGATGTCCTGCGAACAGGAGATGCCAGGGAGCTCCCAGGATGTGCAACCCTCCAGCTCTAGAGCCCCAACACAGGCTCAGCCCCGCAAGAAGCCTGACTCTGGTGGTCAGTTAGGGCTGTGTTTTGCTCACCGGAAGCAATATAATATTTACCTGAAAACCCGCACAAAGAAGGTAGCACCAGGGGGTGCTAGAGGTGGGACAGGGTCAGACAACTCTAGGCAGCAGCTTGTTAGCCAGGAGGAAGCTACCCATGAGCATGCTACAGGCAATAATCCAGCTACTGAGGTGACACCTCCTAGTGTGTCACAGGCAGAATATTTTGATGATGAAAGACAGCAGTGTAGGCTGTGTAAGAAGGAGTTTATGTTTCAGTTGGGCCTGAGAGAAAATGTGAAAACTCATGAAAATTCAAAACCTTACCAGTGCACCTTCTGTGGGAAATTCTTTAGGGGACAGTCACAACTCACTGCACACCTAGTAAAACACACCAAAGAGAGACCATTCATTTGTGAACACTGTCAGAAAAGTTACAGACACAAATCTAGCCTGCTGAGACACTTAAAATTCCACACAAGGGTTCGTGAAAGCAAGGGAAGCAAGACTTCCCAGAGCCTTATGCACAATGCAAGCCAATAGATCACCAGCTTGCAAACTTTACAGCAGAATCCCCCCAGGACTGTGTTGATGGAAACAAGTCCTAAAAAGTGATGCTGTCTCATAAGAGCCTGCCCTGCACCAACTGTCTTGGAGGGATAGAGCTGTTTGTTTCAGAGTGGAGCTTTGCTTTTAGCTACATGCAAAACCCACCATCCATGGTTATACATAAGAAATCAAATAAATATGAGTACTGTCTCTTACAAAGCTGTTAAAACTGATAACTGATTTTTACATCTGATTAAAGATCTCTCACCAACCAATAAAATTTTCTTTCATTTTTGATACATAATTCATTGTTAACATGATATGGGCGGAGCTAATTTGACTCAGTGTGCTAAATATATACATCATAAGAGAGTCTGGTACAGGCAGAGGCACGTATATGCCTTTGAGTTCAAGGTCAGCCTGAGCCAGGTCTATGTAGTGTTTCACGGTGATCCCACCACAGAACACCACATAGGTACTCTTAAAGCCACATACAAAGTCTTTATTGCAGGCTAGGGGATGTATGGAGAATTTGTCCAGATCATGCAGACCTGAGTCTTAGCTTTTCATGCATAAAAACCATATCCTGGTTAGCATTTCAGTCATTAATGGGACTACAGGAGCAAAAAAGCAGGGTTAGTACATGTATGAAATTTTTACTCAGAGACTTTCCCAATCACATCCTGGAATCATTGACTTTGCCATTGTTGCTGTTTTGACAGGTGGGCTGGCTAGTTTTTCGTAGCTTTTTTTTTTTTTATCAATTTGACAAACTCATCGGAGAGAAGATATCCCCAAGTGAGGTAATGCCTCTATAGGATGGGACTGTAGTCAAGCCTAGAGGGCATTTTCTTAATTACTGATAGGACAAGGCCCAGATCTCTCTCCCTCCCCCCTCACTCTCTGTCTCTGTCTCTCTGTCTTTGTTTGTGTGTGTGTGTGTGTGTGTGTGTGTGTGTGTGGTGTGTCTGTCTGTCATTGTAACATCCCTTGGCACATGGTCCTGGGTTCTGTATGAGAGCAGCATGAGCAAGCCCTGAGGAGCAAGCCAGTAAAGCAGCACTCTTCCACATTCTGTCTCCAGGTTCCTGCCCTATTTGAGTTCCTGTTCTGACGTCCTTCAATGATGAACTTTGGTGTAGAAGAGTAAGCCAAATAAACATATTACTTCCTATATTCCTTTGGTCGTGTTTTTTATCATAACAGAAACAGTAACCGTTACTAAGACAGGAGGAATGTCTTCCCACTTACTGGGTTTTAAGACCTGAATGATGTTTCTATCATGGCATCAGTTGTGCTAAAATCTGGGGGCCTATGAAGTTCTGGGAGTCTAAGAAGTACGGGGTCCTGTTTCAATAAAGACACCAAGTTAATAGATAGAGAAAAAGAAATTGGGAGGGAGAAAGCAACCCAGGAGGATTTCTAGAGAATAGGGTAAATGAAGCATTGATATACATAAAGATGTGTATGTATAAATCTGTTAATCCAAAGATTTATTTTTTATGGAAGTTTCTCATCCATTTTACTGTCTGTAAATCCATTTAAAGCACACATACTCAAAAGTACCAGTTTTACTTTTCCTATCAAAGAAAAAGTTAACTAAGAAAATCTCCAATGCTAAGTCAAAATTATTAGAGTAAAATCCTATCACTGAGAATAAAGTATAAATTAACACATTAACACTGTATAGTTTTAAACAAATTTCTCTAGATACATAGACATAAAAAAAATGTACCTCCAATGTTTTCCACCCTATTCTTTACTTCATTTCTGTAAAGAAATTACATTTAAAAAGTTAAAGCTGGTAGTTTAATTCAACGGTCAAGCATCAGCCCCAATGTTCAAAGCACTAGGTTTGATACCTACCACTAACAAAGCCAAACCTTTCAATTGAATGTTGATAATATAAAATGCTTGGTTTCTAGGAAATATAACACGTAAAATAACATATACAATACTTGTTAGATAAAACGGAATAAACTTTTCCTATTCTTTTCTGTGTTTTTTTTCTTTTAAATGGGAATTCAAAGATTATCATGAGCAAGCTATGTAGCTGAGAATGTCACTGATCATCTTATCCTCCTGCCTCCACCTCCCCAATATGGAGATACAGTTATGAAAATAATTTGAGTAGGCAAAAATTTAATATATTACCTTTTATTCCTTCTTGGAAGAACCAATGCCTTCCCAGTTTTACTAAGAAGTGAGCTTCTCTCTGCATTGAACAAAAAAAATGAGAAACATTTGAAATTAAATTTTATTCATTTAAGTGAAATACCAATTTTATCTTTAGTTCTTTCAGGCATTTTCCAACACTATTTTAAAGTAAAAGCATAAAATGCAATATTATGTTGAAGGTTAGATGAAATAAAATCATAAATTATGTCTGCTTTATAGGATCAGTTTTTAAGTCTTTCTGAGGTAATACCACTGAATGTTATTTACAATTTATTGATGTGTAAAAACTGTAAAGGCAAGGTACCATATGTATTCCTAGAACTTCGATACAGGCTTATGAAGAACAAATAAAAGTAAAGAAAGTGCATGGAAATATTAGACTTTAATTCTGTTTCAGCAACTATGTAAAAAAAAATATCAAATGAACCAAGCACGTAAGATGATGTGGAAGGTAAGGTAGCAGAGCTTACTTCCAAGCCTAAAATCAACATGTCTCATATTTGATACACACATGATGGAGGAGAGACCCAAATCCTATAAATTGTCCTCTCACCAGTCCCCTTCCGCAATACACAAAAATAAATTGAATTATGGGATACCATCAATATTCAGAACTGGATAAATTGTACCTGTAGGAGAAGAGTGTGCTGAATACTCCAGAACATCTACTTCTTCTACTTCCTCTTCTTCTTCAACACCATAAAAGTTATCGACTGGTAAGTCCTCCTGATTGCCCATTATTGGCTTCTCAAATGAAGACTGTTTTTTTTTTTCAGAGAAAAATAGGTTTTAATGTTTTCTCATTTAAAACTAAAATAAGAACAGATCTCTAATCTGAATCCAGAGCAATGAACTTAAACTAATACAATGTAAAATATCCTACAAGAATGGCCTGAGTTGAATAAAAGCTTACCGGTTTACATATATTATTGACTCAGAAGTCAGGAATCTGTATTATCTGAATTTAAACAAGAAGAGGGCTGGAGAAATGCCTCAGTTATTAAGAGTGCAAACTGTTCTTGCAGAAGACTTAAACTTAATTCCCAACAATCACATCAGGGGGCTCAAAACTTCCTGTAACAGCAACTCTAGGAGGATCTAAAAACTCTGGCCTCCACAAGCAATTAAACTCACAGGCCATACTTACCCACATATAAACATACTTGAAAATTAAAATCTTAAGAAAAAACTGCAATGATAGCTTTAACCCTGACTCCGAACGTGTCTGTACTTAAGCACTGGGACATCTAATTTTTGGTCCCATCATTGTCAGATTCTTAGGAATGTTGAACAAATATTTAAGGCAGTTTCCGGCCCAAATATGTCCCCTGGATGCGGTCATTATCGACCACACACATACCCAAAAAATCTGCTGATAGCAAAATAAATATAAAACAAAAATTGACAGGGCTGGATACGCAGTTTGGTAGTAGAGGGCATGTTTACCATGCAATAAGACATGGCTCTACTGTCAAAACTATCAAAAAAAAAAAAAAAGACAGACAAGTTGACTCTGGTTCTCTTTAATTCCAACATTCCATTCTGGAGGTTGAAAATGGCTAGCTCAAGGTCAGCATAAGCTACATATGTCGTTCCTGGTCATTGTGGCCTACAGTGAGACCCTGTCTCAGAAACAGTCAAATAAACAAAAGCTTAATTGATCAAACAAAAAGATGGATGTACCTGTATATTGTTATAATCCCAATACTCAAAAGATTGAAGCAGGATTATTAAAGCAATTTCCAGATACAAAGCAGTATCACTTCTTACAAAAACAGAGCAAAATATAACGACAAATAGGACTTGAACAAATGGCTCAGCAGTTAGGCTCACTGTGCAACTGGGGGCGGGGAGTTCAAGACAGGGTCTCTCTGTGTAACCCTGACTGTCCTAGAACTCAGTTTGTAGATCAGGCTGGCCTCGAACTCAGAGATCCTCTGCCTCTAGAATGTTGGGGTTAAATGTGTGTGCCACCAGGCCATCAATCACCCCCCATCAAAAACAGATATTCAGTTTCCAGTACCAGATGTCAGTGCTACCAAGCTCAAATATGCCTGAAATTCAAACTCCAGCAGATATAAAGTCCCCTCTGGCCTACACACACACACACACACACACACACACACACACACACACACACAGAGAGAGAGAGAGAGAGAGAGAGAGAGAGAGAGAGAGAGAGAGAGAGAGAGAGAGAGAGAGAGAGAAATCTTTTTTTTAAAAAAAATGTAGTCTGGTTCTTAAAAACAGTAACGTCTATCCCGTCTGTACCATACATGCAACACCATATACAGAAAAATTAAAGTGGGTTTTTAAAGTATACAGGCCTGGCTTAAGAGAATTGACTTTGACTTAACAATTCTTGTTACAACCAAAAGGTAGAAAGAATGTGCTTATAGTATAGACAGATTGTATATATAAAAACAAGAAAAAGGCGGTATTGGCTAAAATAAGAATAAGTAAGTTTCTGTCCCTCGATATGCAGGCTGCAGACAACATGTTTCCAGCCACACTTCTGAGTCCGCCAGTGTTTCCTCCATATGCATATCATGTGCTGGTCCCTGAGTCCACCAAAATGCCCATTCCCAAATCCCTCCTACCCTCTATAGCTCCTCCTTACCCTTCCCTCACCTCTCCTATAGGCTCCCTCTTTGATCCCAGTTGCCATCTGACTGAAATGATGACTAAGAATTCCCAGGGTTCCCACTCCTCAGGGCTTTCATTCCCTCCACCGAGGCCCAGAGTAAAGCCTACAGGAATCGTCTCACAGGCAAAATGATGTCCTGGACGGACCACCCTTGAGGCAGTGCACAATTCCCCCAGTCCTTCACACGCCTTCCTTCTCACACTCCCTTCTTTTACACTTGTCCCTTCCTTGCACCTGAACTAACTCCATTGGGTGAAACAGGCTTACCGGTCTACGGATAAGCGAAGACTCTCACAACTCTAGCAACCTCCTCCGCGAAGCTTCTTCAGCAAAATGGTGTCTCAGTTGAGTGAGAGAAAAGCCAGGACCATCCAGGCTCCTTGATGATTGGCTGAAAGATATGCACATGCGCACTTGTTGTTAAAATGTGTGTGTGCATGGCGTGCATGGGCTCTGAGCACCGTGCATGGGCCCTGGGGGCGGTGCATGGGCCTTGGGGGCGGTACATGGGCCTTGGGGGGGTGTATGGGCCTTGGGGTTGGTACATTGTCCCTGGGAGAGTCTTATGGGCCCTAGAGGAGGAGCATGGGCCCTGGGGGAGTCGCATCGGGCTTGTGGGCGGTGTATGAGCCCTAGAGAAGGCACATGGACTCTGGGGTTGGCTCATGGGGCCTGCAAAATGGTGTCTCAGTTGAGTGAGAGAAAAGCCAGGACCAGACCAGGCTCCTTGCTGATTGGCTGAAAGATATGCACATGCGCACTTGTTGTTACAACCTGCGTGCGCATGGCGTGCATGGGCTCTGGGCACCGAGCATGGGCCCTGGGGGCGGTGCATGGGCCTTGGGGGCGGTGCATGGGCCTTGGGGTTGGTACATTGTCCCTGGGAGAGTCTTATGGGCCCTAGAGGAGGAGCATGGGCCCTGGGGGAGTCACATCGGGCTTGTGGGCTGTGTATGGGCCCTAGAGGAGGCACATGGACTCTGGGGGTGGCTCATGGGGCCTGCCCCTCTTCATGCGGGTGATGCCCTAGAAGGTAAAGACATAGCTAAATTTTTCTTGTTTTCCTTTCATAATCTTCCCACAAACTGCTGAGCTTCTAGGAGATCTGAGGCCTCTTGCTTTTCAGTTTATTAAGTTCATAGCAGGGTTGCTCTTGCAGAGGACCAGAATTTGGCACAGGAGTAGTATGCACCCATTTGAAAGCTTTCAGTGTGCCTGTGGAGAACTAGTGTGTTCAGAGAGAATTGCAAATGGAGTTCAAATGATTACAAGTTTCTTAAGTTTGTGTTGGCTTTCAGGTCTTCTTGTGCTTCCCAGAGTTCCTTGACAATTACAGTGGTAACATTTAGGGAAAACACAATCTTCTCATCTTGTTCATAACTTCCCTGATTCTTGGTTTTGGTTATCTATGGCGATCAAAAGTAGAGCTACTGAAACTTTCCCATGAATATTAATTCGTTCTGACTTCAGGGGTCCTAATAGCATTTTACATCTCTTTTGAGAAAAGGGTGAAGAAGGAAATCAGAGTTCATGGTACCTGACAGCACAGGAGAGGGTCCTTGGTGCTTGTCCTGTGTGGTGTCCAGAATCTGTTAGAAACAAACTGAGGATTCCTCTTCATTGTCTTCTCTATGGTGTGTTCCTTTGGTCTGGACTGTAAGGACATTGGAGACAGGGAAGTGTTGAAGGAAGAATGAATGAAAAAAAGAGGAGACATTGCAGGAGATTAATAAGTAATAATTAATAAGTAATCTGGGATGGATTTTAACCACGGACCCTACAGTCTCATTCGCCCACGTATTGGTATTAAAGACTTACACCACCAAGTTCAGCTTTTTCTGTCAGTTTTAGTTTTCTAGGATGGGATCTTCCTTTATAGTGGAGTCTGACTGGGCTTGGGCTGGCCTTGATCTTAAATCTTCAGATGTTTGAAATCCTCAGCTTCCCCAAATCCCCAGTTTCTCCATATAAGGGCTTTTGGTGTGAGTGGTGGTGGTTGGTGGGTGTATGTGGTAGATGGAGCATTGGGTCTTTTTGGCATGAATGTACAATTGCAGTATTTGTTATCTTTCTGGATAGCACTGTGATTTTACGTTGAAACTGAGATACATAGAGGATTGCTAATGTTTTGTTTAAAAACAGTCTATGGGAGATAGGACCAAAATTCAGATTCCACGAAAGTTAAATGCAAACACATTTTGCTTATCCTTTTTTTGGGTGAGAGGAGAGGATTCACATAGTATAGACTGGCCTGTTTTTGCCTTTTTAAAATCGAGAAATGACAGATAAACTTTGGTTCAAAAGAAGTTTTTCAAAGAAGTAAGTTAAAGAAGTTTTTAAAACAAAGTTGGGATGGAAAGGGACATGTTCAGTGGAATACATGGAGGAGAGGAGATGGTAAGGGGAAATGCATATATATGTCACCATATTGAATATGGATACAAAATTCTCTGGTAAGGAGAAATTATTAAAAATAAATTTTAAAAAAGAGAAAAAACAATCTTTCATTGAGCTAAGATAATTATTTGATTTTTTTTTTGACCAATTTAAGTGATACCTTTGGATTCAGATAATGAGGTTTTGTGGTTTTTTTATCCCTTGTTTTTTAACTAGGAAGACATCTGAGTGCTTACCAATAGAAGAAGGGAACTTAGGAAAGTCATGGAGGTATCAAAGGATGAGCGCTTAATACTTTTTGACTTTGATGATGAAGAAGATGATATAAATGTTTCAGAGAAGGCTGTTTCTGAAGGTATAGCATATCCAATGTTGGACAATGATCATGTGCTGTAGTTCATTAGACGTTTTTGCAAGTCACCTGAAATGTAATAAAATTTGCTAAGGGTTTTCCTATACTTCTTTTCTAAGTTTACATCTATCTATATATTCCCATACCAGACTTTTAGCAACACAGATATCTTTTCTTGGCACTGTAGTAACAGTAGGTTGAGAAATCATAACTTGCTATGATTTTTATCCCAGGAAAAGACTTGAACGTTGTTCCCGTAAAATGCTGGCAAATTGTGAATTTATTTAATGAAACCTGCAAAGAAATTATTTCGTTTCTAAAAACTGCTTCAAAATCTCACATGGGTAATTTTTCCAGGGAAATGCAAATCGATACTACTTTATTAACTATTACTAATATAGCATAATTTTAAATTTTTCCGTTTTCTATTGTCAATACATAAAATAGACAAGCAATTGACAAGGATGAGAATAAATCGCCTCCTGTAGAAGCAGATGACGATATGAGGTAATATTTTCAAATAATTTTGTTTTGCCATTTCGATAGAGTACTTCAAAGTAGTGTCTGTGATCCCTGCACTAGCGAGGTAGATTCAGGAAGAGCAGGAATTCAAGGTCATCCTCAGCTATATATCAAGTTCAATCCCAGCCTGGGATCCTTGAGACCTTGTGATCACAAACACATAGCAACTAGGACGATAGGACTACCTGCATGAGATCTTCCCAGGTACACACACAAAGAAAAGGGGGAAAATCATAAAAATAAGAGGGGAACCAGCTGGGAAGATTGGAAGAGTTATGAAGAAATTAGTGTTGGGAATACATGTATGAATTGTTAAAAGTTAATAATACAAGTTCACTTTGGTTGTGCAACAGGGATTTTAAATGTATATGACATTTGTTCCAAACCAAATAGTATATATTTATTATAAATAATTAAAAGGACTTTCTGGGTAAAGTTTTGTGTGTGCTAGGCAAATGCCCTACCGGTCAACTATATTTCTAGCTTTAACTTTTTATTGTCCTTTGTTCACAGAGATGAAATACACCGTATGTTTGATAAACAGAGATGAAATACGCTGTATGTTGGATAAATTTGGAGGTATGTGTTTTTGGAGATATTTATGTTTTCAGAAAATTATTTAAAGCCATATATTATTTTCTGTAAAAGGAAATGTTAATCAGTGTTCTACATTAACTGTCATTTAATGCCTTCTCAGCACACGATTTTACACAAATTTTGTGATTTTAAAACAATATTTGTACTTGAACCTTACCATCATTTAAAAAAAAATAAAAATGATGCTTTTTAGACCTGTGAGACTCAACTAGAGCTTTTGAAGCCAAAACAAATTGGACAGAGTTGCAATTCTTTCTATTCACAGACTAAGTGATAGTACACAGACCTGCTTCTGTGTATCAACTTTCATTCACAAATTTATTTTGTGCGCCCCTTCCTGAATTCCTTTTTCTGTTCAGTTCCCAGCATCCACATGGTAGCTCACAAACATCTATAATTCCAGGTCCTCGATAACCATATATCACTCTAGATCTCATCCTCTCTTCTGAAATCTGTAGACACACATGTGTTATACACACATGTGTTTGTGGAAACATCCATATGTATAAAATAAAAAAAATCAAAATTAAGATAAATTTTGTGGAAGAGAAAGTCCTGAAGTTTAAATACTATGTTTATCCATTGAATGAACTCATTTTAATAGTTTCTTTGTTAATTTTGCGTGTTGCTTACTTGGTTTTGAGACAGGGTTTTACTGTAAATTGTGACTTCAAACTGCCCTGGAAGTTTTATGAGGCCAATTATAGGTTTAATCTATAGATCGCTCAGCTTCCTGGGTGCTAAAATTATAGGCATGAGACACTGCACGCACTTTGGGCTCTTTTCAAAAGAGTTAATAATAATTGCTTCTTTTATAGGAATTGTTGATATCATGAAGTTTTCCCAGAGACATATTTTTCTATTTGATGGTGACAAAGAATTTGTTTTCTAATCTTTTTCATAAGTTTGTGGTTATAGATACTGAAAGTATAAAATTGAATCTAATAGTACAGATTCATTGTAGTTACTGAAGGCTTCCTATTTATGGTAGAAAAACATGTTTAGTAAACATTATTTGAAGTATTGAATTTTTATGCTCTGTTCTACTTACTACTAAGAATCCCCTTTGAAAAGCTCCTTGAAATTATCTTAAACTATTTCTACATTTTCTCCATGCTTACGAGTTAATTTTTCATTTGTGTGTGTGTGTGTGTGTGTGTGTGTATGTGTGTTATACATACGTGCACCTGTATGAGCAATTATGTGAGAGCCTGTGGGTGCCAGAGGTTGATTTTGGAACTGAAATGCCTTTGCCAAGCGTGTGTGTGTGTTTGTGTGTGTGTGTGTCTGTGTGTCTGTGTGTGTGTCTGTGTCTGTGTGTGTGTTGCCTGCATGTATGTATGCATGCTCCATGTGCTTGCCTGGTGGCCTCAAAAGCCTGAAAAGGGCATCAGATCCCTTTGGGTATGGTTATGTGGCACCATGTGGTTGCTGGGTATTGAACCCGGGTTCTCTAGAAGATCTGTTGATGTTCTTAACTACTGAGCAATCTTTCCAGATCTTCCGATTTAATTTTTTGAGACAGGATTTTTCTGTATCTGGAGCTATCATTTCAGCGATCCTGAATGGCCAAAGAGTCCCAGGACTCTGCCTGTCTCTACCCCTAAGGACTATGGTTAAGGACACCATCACACCTGGCTTTGATGTGGGTGGTGGAAATTCAAACTCTGGTTCTCCTGCTTGTCACAACAAGCAATTTAACCACTGAGACATGTCCTCAGACCAAAGCTAATTTATATATACACGTATGTATGTATGTATGTATGTGTACATATATGTATGTATGTATGTATGCATATGTATATATATGAGTATTGGGCCTATTTTATGCAAATATCTTGTTATTGGATTTAAAGATGACTTAGATTCTACGTTTTAAGAGTATTTGTATGTATTTTAAAGCTTGAGTTCTAATAGTGCACTTTCAGGATCATTTCTGGAGTTAAAGCTTGACTGCTGACCTCAGGACAGAAGCCCATGATATCATTTCAGTGGACAGCATTTCTAGAATTTAGAAATGTTTCCCTTTAGCAAGGTGTTTGTGAAGCACTTGAAGTGTACCTTTGAGCCTTTTGCTTTTTCCTGTATTGTTTATTATCATGTCACAACTTTAAAAGTATCTTCAACCAGGAAAATCAGAACTCAGATGAAGTTGGATATTATTTAAGCAAAATATATAGGTCCAAAAATATTCCAGATTTCAGAGTTTTGTGTGCTTTATTTTATTTGCATTGACATCACTGGTTGTATATCCCTAGGATGAAAATGCAAAATTCTAAGCACTCTAAAATATGAAACTTTGTGGGGTTTTCAGGTTTTCAAGACAGGAATTCTCTGTTTAGCCCTGGCTACACTGGAACTCAGTCTGTAGACTAGGCTGAACTCAAACTCTCAGAGATTCACTTGCTTCTGCTTCCCAAGTGGTGGGATAAAAGGCGTGCACTACCACCGCCTAGCAAACATATGATTTTTGTGTGTGTGTACCATGTTGGTGTTATATTTCAATTTAATTCTTAAGTATCATTGATATGTTTAATAATCTTTAGTCATACTAATATATGCTTGAATGTTTAGGAACAATAGAATGTTTTTTAATATTACCCTTTATTTTCAATACAGATAATGCTAACAATTCTCTTCTCGAGAAGAGAAGAAGAATCCAAATGTATTCCCAAATGATTTCCAAAGAGAGTAGCTACAAAATGAAAGAAGTTTGGAAAACCAAACAAAAGCAATTGTAAGTTTGCTAGAAATTTTAGAGTCACGTTTATATCATTTCTCAGTATATATTGGTGCAAATTACTTAGGATATATTATCACCTGTCTATTGGAATCTCCATAGAAAATGTTTTACTTGATTGTTCTGTAAGCAAGTAGTGTTTTAACCCCAGGCCGTCATAGAACTGACAAATATTTCTTGGATGTCAATGAAGATTACATTTTCTTCCTTCCATATAACAATTGAGAGGGTGATTGTTTTTAAAGTAATTCACGTTCCCTCTCCCTTTCTTTCTCCCTCTCTCCCTCTTTCTGCCTTTCCTTCCTTTCTTTTCTTCTTTCTTTTTGTTCCAACATTATCCCTTTCTCCCTCCTCTTCTCCCTGCCCCTCCCCTGACGTTTTTTTGTCTTGAAACTGAAACCAGGGCCTGTTGCAAGCTAGTAAATGTACATCATGGCTAAACCACAATACCAGCTCAGAAAATGGTTTACTCTCAATGTCTAGACCTGTAGTACAAGTCAAGCCGCCCACCACACTCATATATTATAAAGTTGTATTAGTTACTCTTTATATTTTATTTTTTCATTGCTTATAATCATCAATTTTTTTTAAAATTTAAGATCTGTGAGAGATGATCATACCAAATAATTTTGGAGTCCATAGGTCAGCAGATTCTTGGCGATGCTCAATTGGAGGTGCACAGGAAAGTTTGGTATTGAAATGGCCACTGGTCGGGGATCCAGAAAAAGTCTGGACTAGGGGTACAAAGTTGAAAAATTTCAGGTTAGATACAGTCTTAAACCATAAAAACTGGATGGAATCACCAAAGGAGTGATTAAAGATATAAATGGGAAGTCTGAGGACAGGCTACATGAGCACTTCATTGTTTAGAGTTCTGAGACTGAGAAGAAACTAGTAAAGAAGACAGACAAATAGCCTAGTTGGTACAAAGCAAACTACCCCGATTAAAGGAACTATTTGTAAAGAAAAGACCATTATGTGTGCCAAGTAAGCTAGACCAAGTAGGCTGGATTTAACAACGGGAAGTCATTGGTGTATTGCACAGAATGCTTTGGTTGTAAAAGTGAGTACAAAACTAATTGGAACCAGGTGTGGTGGTACACGCAGTTCCAACACTTGGCAAGACTGAGGCAAGTGCATCCCGAGGCCAGCGTTGTCCAGAGCAGATAGTAAGAATGTCTCAAAAATAAAACAAAAACGGCTTAAAATGCGTCCATTACAGGACACAAAGAGAAGACTGGGTAGTATTAGAACACATGAATTAGAGGTTTTCAGAGGTTTTGTGTGTTTATTTGGTTTTTGGTTGGTTTGGATTTTTAGCTGAGTGAAATAGCATGCTTATGCATTATTGGAATAATTTTTGGACAAAGGAATTATTCACCTTTTTGGCCTGGTGGGTATGGAATGAGAACCCAGGGTTTCATGCAAGCTAGTAAATATCTCAACACTAAGCTATAGCCTCAGACAGTTCGTATTTTTCCTTTTGAGACAGGGTTTCGTTAACTTTCCCAGGCCGACCTATAGTTCAGGCATTGCCTTGATCTTGTGACCTTCATGCCTCATCCTGTAGAGAAGCTGTTAGGGGACAGCCTGCTGTCAACTGGCCTGGCTAAAGGATCAGATCAGAAATAAAAAGTAGAGGATGTAAAAGCTGAATTGTGGGGAATGAATGGGAATATGACGAGAACTTGGTAAAGAGCAGGTATACTGGATCCTGAGAAATGAGAGCATAGACAGATAGAGGTGGGTGAAGAGAGAATCAATGTTTCCTTCATATTGTTTCTGTATGCTTAGTGAAATAGGACCATCAGGAAGTGAAAATGTTACCACTAGGTAGACTAGATGGAGTTGAGTGTTCCAGACACAGTATGCAGCCATGATGAAGTGAGTCTTAAACTTAATTATATTGTAGATATTGAGATATCAAAGAATAAGCTCTTACTTGAATATAAAAATTTTCTACTTGTTTTCATTTCTTTTTAACTTGCATACTGTCTGATATGTGGGAAGCTGAGACAGAAGAGGCACAAGTTCCAGCCAGCATGTGCAACATAGGGTGACCCTGTGTTAAATGTGAAATAATTCCTATTTAGTGACTAGTGGGATCTTTATATTGCGTATTAACGATTTTTTAAAATTAGTTAAATTTAGACATATATTTGTCAAAGTAAAATGTTGAATGTAGTCATTTTAAAGTTATTCCTTTTGACTTCAGTATGGAATTATAGAATTATTATTTTGCTTTGGGGATGGGAATGTATGTAGCCTAGAGTAATAGTGTTTACCTATAATATATGAAGCCTAGAAGAACAACTAAAATATTTTACCAAAATTTATTACATAAGCTTTATTTTATATTTGTAGAATATTTTACACCAACAACAAATGATGCTAATACAGCACAAAATTAAACAGAACCAACGAATGAAACTAATTATGCAGATGGCTATGCAGTACATACAGGTACATACCTTGAAGCATAATACCTTGAAAAATATGTGTATACTGCCTTGTGCAATTTGTTGAAACGTTTTCTTTTTAAAAAAAAAACAAAAGCAGTGGTCATTTATTCCTCAATTTTTGTGCAAGGGTGTAAAGATGCATTTCAAAGATCCTGATGACTAGAGAGCATCAGCCATGGCCTTCAAGCTGGCCTGGATTATATTAGGTTAGGAAAAGGGACGAGGGGAGGTGACTTGCCTAATTCACATGAATGCTTCTGGATTAACAGTTGTTTACAAATTTCAAACTACATTTTACTAGAGTCAAGGGAAGACTTCAAAAAGCCACATACAGTACAATTTTAAACCAATGGACATCTCGCAAATGTTAGTGCAAAGTAATAACGTAGACTCTCCAATACAAGATTGTGCTCATGTTTCCCAGGTTGGTCAGTTACTCTTTATAATTACAATCAATTAACTCATCAAACAGCAACACCTTTGTGTTTTATGTCCTATGTACCAAGAGACTGTCACAAGGTTTTGGTGAAATGCTGCTCAGTTTCATTAACAAATCAAATTTATTTAGTTTAACAGTCATGTTCCTGGAATGGTGCACATATAAGTTTCATGAAAATGCCTTTAAGCTTATGCCTCTATGTTGTTTAATAAAATTGCTCTTATATCTTTTTAGTATGTAAACTGGAATTGTTTCATGATTTTGAAATGCAACAAATAGAAATGAAAACATTTCAGGGGTGAGGAAAAATCCACCACTAATCTTAGCTACACCAAGTTTTTAAATCAAAAAGCCTATTCACACAAAATTATCTGTAATGACTGTAGTAATCAGTTTATTACACAGATTAATCCTTCTTGAACGTACAAGCTCCGGAGGAGCAAACTTTGTGTTTAAATATACACAAGTATTTCCATCAAATAAATTTTCACCCTTACATCGAAAGAGGCCTAAAGCAGTTAAAAACATAAGAAAAATAAGAACTATTAGCTATGAATTAACTGAGAAACCACATACAAACCAAAGATTATGGAAAGGGGCTAAAAGGAGGAAGCTGAAAGGGCAGGGAGATGTGGAAGTGTTGGGAACAAAGCCCATCACACTTTATGTACTAAGAGCTCCAGTCCATTTAAATGTTGATCAGTTAACCTTAGACCTTAAAACATAACATGTAGTTTAGTCTGTTTGGTCATAACTTTCACCTAAGTTGTAGGTCCTTCAGGATGAAATGAATACAGAAACAGCTTCACATTCTTCACCTTGCTTTTTAGGACTGTTTGAGATTAGATGGATTCCACTTAAGGACAATCTCCTACGGGTCACTGGAGCTTTTTCCTCCTATTCAAGCACACACTGTGTACCCACTACCCCTTACATCTTGCCATTATCCAAAGTTAAGTCAGTAAGGAAAGCTTTTAGTCTCACACCTAGGTTATGCCCGGAGAACTGGCTTCTCATACACACACTTCTCTGCTAGGAGGCAATGTTGGTACAGAAGTACAGCATTTCTAGTTTGTTGTTCCAAGTATATACAACACGCAGCACTGCTGTGTCAGGTAAACATGTGCACAGGGGAAGATGAGGCGTGGGCTCATAGAAAGCAGTCAAATGGAAATCAAACGGACTTTCTCTTTCAGAGTTCCCCTAGCTTTATTTGTAGAGGTTATCCAATAATTTCTTTAATCACATCGCATACTTCTGAGTCCATTCCCGAGCTATTCTGTTGTACTTTTCTCTATCTGTTTTGTAGATCCGAGCAATCTCAGGCACTAAAGTATCATCTGGATTGGGATCACACAACAGAGAACAGATGGACAAAAGTACTTTTGAAATAGTTAGTGCCGGAGACCACTGGGACCTTAGAATATCAAGACAAATGCTGTCATTACTGTTAATGTTTGGATGATAAATTCTTGTTGTAAATGCAACCTTAGGTGGTTTGAAGGGGTAATCTGTTGGGAAATGAATTGTCAAGAAAAATACTCCACCCTGAGAGGGGCTGTCATTTGGCCCCATTATTGTAGCCTGCCAATGAAACCTATAATTTCCAACAGGACCTGCTCAATGAACAATGTGCTGGAGGATCTCGGGCCAGGTCATTCAATTCCTTGTGGATTCTCTTGAGAGCCATGGGGGAAATGGTGGTGATGGCCCCCGGGGCGGGGACGGGGACTGGGGAGGGACAGGGAAGGGGCGATGGGGCGTGAGACTGCCTGAGTGGTCGCGAGTCCACCTGAGAAGACAGGGGCTCAGGAGCGCAGATCGGAGGAGCTGAGGGCCTAGGCCCACTGAGCTTCTGGGCCCTGCTGCAGCGCTCACCACATCACCCGGCCCTGGCCCCTTTATGCTCTGCTGCCACAGCCACAGCCACCTTAGCTGCCTCTTCCTCGTAGGCTCAGCGCTGCCTCCTCGGCCTCCATGGATCCCTCAGCCTCAGAGGAAAAGCCCCAAGCTCCTGGCTCGCCTAGAGCCTTAGGGTCTAGGAGCCAAGGGAGCCTGCTTTCCTGTCTGGTGCAGGCGGACTAAGGGACGCGCGGGCCTGAAACATTTTCAATATAAAATTTTAACTGCTTTTTATTTGAATTGTTTTCAGACAAAAGTATTAAATATAGCTATAGCGATCTAATTGTTTTATGGTGATTGTTGAAGATGGGACATGGCAAATTACGAATTTTACCTAGGAATGTACTTATCATGCACCATATTGATAGCTGATTAACACTTAAGTCATTGTTTTCTGCTTATCTGAGATCAATTCGATACATTATTTCTACATTATCTTCTTATGTGCATTCCCAGTGTTTGTTGAATAGGAAATACTGAATTGAAATTATAATGATTATAGGTAGCCAAGAAAGGCTGGACAGTTGAGGGTGTTTTTAGATGGAGAGTTAAGCATATTGCTGAATGTGGGTCTAAGTATTACATAGCTTTAGAAGAAATTTAAAAGTTCTTTTGAACTTAGAATACCTTTTATGAAAACACAAGTTATTCGTAAGTGTTTTCAGGCAGAGAACTTGTTGGGTTGCTCTAATGTTCCCTGGGAACAAGTTTTTAATTGGTGTCCACGTTTGATAAAACCCCGGTAAAACTTTCTTCTAAATAGTCTTACGAAATATTCCCATTTCCCATTAAGAACATTAGCGTAATGTTTAATTCTTTCATCTTTTGGGCTCTCAAATTGAGCTATAGATTTGGTATGTTTCTCGGTGCAGTGGGTCATGAGTTCACTAAATTTGTCTTATTTCTGTTAACCTTAGATCATTCTTTGTAATGTTAAACATCATCGCCTTTGTACTATGAACACTCTTAACTGATCTCTGGTTTTCAGTCCGTCCTTCATATGTCTGTTATGTTGTCTTTCTCTAACATCTCTTTTTCCGGCAAAAACATCCCTAATCTCTCATTTTGTATCTTAGAGTTTAGAGATTCCCTGTGACTGAGTCCTTCTTAAAGCTTCATTTACTACATGTACCCATTATTTCCACTTTTATATTGATTTGCCAACTACACCAAAGTCATCTACCAATTTGTGCTTTGTACGTACAGAAACCAGCATCACTATTTATATTTTAATGTATTAATATTGTTGTTTAAGCTTTTCCGTACTGGAGGAAAAAGAAGCAACAGTCAATGATGATGATGTTTCTTCACAGCACTTAATCGAACTAGGGAGTGGGTCAATTGTTTATTGAATCTATGTTAATGGTTCAAGATTTATTTCTTCTGGCAACATGGGATGGTACATGTCTAGAATTCTAGTACTAAAGAGGCCAGAGTAGGAGGATGATGCTAAATTTGAGGCCTGAATAAGCTACTTTAGTGAGACCCTGCCTTTTAAATATACTGCACATATATGATTTTTTAAAGGCAAAAACTACTGAATTGCTAAAATGTAATATTTTAGCAATGTATATAATGAAACAGGTCTCACTATATATAGCCTTAGAAGACCCAGAGCTCACTCTGTAAATCAAGCAAACCTTGAACCCACAGAGATTTACCTGCCTCAGCCTTCCAAGTGCTAGGAATAAGGGTGTGCACCACTACATACATCTTAACACTAATACATCTTAATGTAATTTTAACTTACATAAACTAAAATGCTCTCATGGTACAGATCATTTTTTTCCTTTAGTGAATTCATGTCACATTACCATTCATCCAAATGAAATATACTCTGAAGGTTGAAACTTACTAGAAATTCTCAAAATTACCTTACTGATGGGATATTATAGTCTTTACTCACAAATCTTTTTTCTTCTCTTTTTTGAGTCAGAATCTCACTGTGTTTCTCAGGATTATCTCTAGATCTCTAGCCTTCTGGAGCTTCAAAAGTACTTAGAAATAATTTCAAACTGTGCACAAAGTTTTTGCTCCATTTTGACCTTGCACAGTTGTTTTTGGAGAAATATGCTAATTTCATCACTTTAACCACATTGTACTCATGTCTGCTCTAGTTCACTTAGTTATATATTATTCTTGTATTATTTACATTTTTTGAAAATTGGAATAAATATTGAGCATTATTTGAATACCGAGGAATTCTCACTTGTGAAAATGAATTTGTAATTTAGAAACTCAGGTGAAAAATGGATTTTAAGTGAACTGCCCTTTTGTGTTTTAGATTTTGAAGAATATGGAGGATAAAAATGATAATGTATGTATTGCTTCATTAATTGAATTTATAAACGAAATTGCTGAGTATCAAAAGAAACAAATGATGGAAACTGTAAGCTATATTTTAAAGTAGAAATGACATAATTTAGTAAAAACATTAAGTTTAGTGAGACACTGCAATGCCTCTAGGCAAAATTCAGCTGCCTGCATTTCACCTACATGGAGCTGAGGAATTCCAGCCACACCTCCTCCCACCTGACAGATCCTGCTAGTCAGGTTGCCATCTCCTGTGTAGCAGACCCTGTGATCTTTGTTATGGCAACTTCATTCAGCCTGCTGGAGACCTGCTGAGAAGACTCTGCAGCTTTGGGAGGGAGGGTCACGCCCACAGCACATATATTGTCACTCTTGTCCCCAAAGAAATATAGAAAGATTTTGTACAGCCATGCACTAATGTCTCTGTGTCTTCTCTTCTCTCAACCCTTGTAGTTTTACTCCTCAGCTCTCCCCCATGCAGAACACATTCCTGAGCAATTCCCGGGAAGATCGAGAATTAAGTTGTTTTATTTAATAAAATATGCATAACACTGAAAATTCATCATGTTTATTTTCTTCTATGAGACAGCAGCAGCAAGAGATTGCAAGTGTTCGAAAGTCTCTTCAGTCCATACTATTCTGATGAGTCAGTGAAGAAAGCTTGACCTTGTTTGTACAATATAATTCTAATGTTAGCTAAAATGCATTATTTTTATATTTTAATTTTTTGGATATTTTGTTTATTTAGATTTCAACTGTTATCCACCTTCCTGGTTTCCCCTCTGCAACTCCCCCTCTCCCATCCCCCATCTCCCTGCTTCCATGAGGGTGCTCCCCCACCCACCCACCCACAGGTCCCCTACCTCACCTCTCTAGCATTCCCTTACACTGGGGCATCAAGCCTTTAAGGGACCAAGGACCTGTCCTCCCATTGATGCCAGATAAGGCCATCCTCTGCTACACACACAGCTGGAGCAATGGTAGAAATTTCAGTTTAAATAGAATCTAAACCGGCTTATGACTGTCAGCTATTTTGCTGTATCGAGATTTTAACTCTTGTTTTTAGTGAGGTTTTTTCTCTCTAGCATTGTGGATTCACTTTTATGTCTAGACATTGTTTGTTTGTTTGCTGGCATCAGAAAATTCCCTCTCAGTTACCAAAGATACAAAGTGCAATTGTAGAAGTTTATGTGGACATTTGCTTTGCTTTGCTTTGCTTTGCTTTGTTTTATTTTTGAGACATGAACTCACCATGTGACCCAGACTGGTGTCGCATTTCTGGGCTTAACCTCAGCCTGCAAAATATCTATGATTATTAACTTTTAATTTGATGAAATTGATATTGCAGTTATTTCAAAATCAAGCATATTTGCCACCTCTTTGTATGAACAAGCAACAGCAAAAATTGCAAATTCTCAAAAGCCTGTAAAAATCTGTCTTAATGGACAGTTCAAAAGAACTCTAAAACATCATGTGACTTGCAGCTATTCCTCTGTAGCAAGGATTCAACTCCTTTATTGTAATGGTGTCTCTAACACTGTCAAATAATTTTATCATCAATAAAGATTGTTTAAATTTAGGTTTTGGCTTCACAATATTTTTATCATTCATAAAAGTTACAAGCCCCAATTGAATGCTTTCTTTATAAGAGCTGTCATGGTCATAGTTTCTCTTCATAGTAATAGTACAGTCACTAAGACAGGGATGGATGTCCCTATTGTAAGGAAAAGGGACACTGGAGGAATAAAAGTTTAAATTGTCTGAAACACATGTATGAAAATTCTGTGTCTATCTGTCCCAATTATACATTTTAGTACTGGGGAAATAACCATGGAATGAGTTCAGGAACCAACTGGACCTACTGTGAGTCAGACTTCAGTCCAAGCTCCATTAATTACCTGACCCCATTAAGCCCCGACTTTAACCGAAGTCTACGATATTTCTTGGTATCAGTGTCAATTAAAAACCAGTATCCAATAGACTCTAGGAAGTCTGATTGCTTCCTTTCCCCAGTGTACAGTTTCCCTGGTAAAAGGCTACTGGTCCCTCTTTGGAATGACTGGAGAGACGCTAAGAGTAAAACTATTAGATACTCTATTAAGGTCCTTACTTAAGGAAAGTTGGCTGTCCCTGCTTTAATATTCTATCTTACATTTGTCAGAATGACTAAGATCAGTAACAGAAGTGACAGACTGCTCATGTTGGCAAGATGTGAAGGAAGGGGAAGACTCATTCATTCTTGGTGGGAGAGCAAACTTGTATGGCCAGCATCAAAATCAATATGGTGGTTCCTCAAAAAACTAGGAATCTATCTACATCAAGAACCAGATATGCCAGAGTCAGACATAATCTCAAAGGATGCTCCATCCTAACATAAGAAAGCTTTCTCAACTATGTTTATTGTGGCTTTATACATAACAGAAACTGGAAACATCTAGATGTCCCTCAACCAATGAACAGATAACAAAAATGGTACATTTACACAATGATTATTATTTAGCTGTTTAAAAAATAACTTGATAAAATTTTCAGATAAGTGGACGTAACTAGAAGAATTCAATCATCTCGAGTGAGGTATACCAAACCCACAAAGACAAAAATGGTATGTATTCCCTTATAAGTAGCTATTAGTTATGTAAATAATAATCAAACTACAGTCCACACACCCAGAGAGCTTAGGTAAAGTGGAGGACACTTGGGGTTCGCATGGATCCTCCTGGGATGAGGAAATTGAATAGACTATGGGTGGCCTGGGAGACAGTGGGAACAGGAGCAGGAGCGATTGGGTTGTGGAGGTGGGATGGAGGCAGAGAATGCAGGGAAAGACAGCTGGAATTGGGGGACAGTTGGGTAGTGTGGAAACAGCTGGAATTGAGGTACAGTTGAAGTTTATGGAAACTTAGTGCAGTGGAAATTTTTGGAAACTCTAAGGGTGTCCCTACTATGGGAGGATATGGAGTCGGAAGTGGTCATCTTTTGTAGTCAGGCAAGGCTTCTAGTGATTTGCTAGGATTGCATTCAACTGAGACTTTGATCAATGGGATCTTATGGAGATCCTCAAACAACCCAGGCTGATGCTAGGATAGAGGACCACTTTCCAAAAATGGACAGTGGGAATACCATTACAGAGGACAACATCTGCACAGCTCATGAACATAGGGAGGTCAAGCTGGTGCCTGTGTGGAGCCTTCACTCCTATGTTCTAGTCTCATTGGTGCAGGGAGGTTGTCTGCAGGCTACTGAAAGAGAAACCAAGACACTAAGCCAGCCACAAAGCCTTCAATCTACAATCTACTTGCAAGCGAGGCAATATTTGTCTGCAGTGACTGGCCTCTTGTCAAAAATGGGAAGTAAACTTTACAGAGATGAAGTTTCCTCAAATTGGATATAAGTATTTGTTAGTGTTTGTGAACACCTTCTTGTAATGGGTAGAATTCTTTGCTACCTATAGGAAGATTGCACTGACAATGGCAAAGACTCTTTTATATCCCTAGGGTTGTGCTGCCGCTACAAATGGAATCAGATAATGGACGTTCCCTCACTTTGTTCATACCTCAAATGGACAGCAGGCCTTTAAATTTAACCTGGAAGTTTCACTGTACCTACTGACCTCAGATTTCTGGACAGGTTGAAAACATGAACCGTACTATTAAGCTCATTGTTTCTAAATTAATTTTGGAAACTGGTGAAAACTGGCCCAACTTTTACCTCTGACCCTTCTTAGGGCAAGATATACCCTGAAAAGGTCCACTAAGGCAAAGACTTTCTCACACATAGGACTCCTGGTTGGTTATATACTCCCTTTGGTGTGACTAGATGGATTACTAATTCCTTTATTCTTGTTTCCTTTCACACACACACACACACACACACACACACACACACACACACACACACACACATACAAATGCTAACTGGGCTGAATTATCAAATAAGCCTTTTTATAATAAACTGATCTCATGAAACTTTTAAACCTTCCGATGCTATGGTGCGCTAGCAGACAGAAGCTTAGCATGGCTGTCATCTGAGAGCCCCAGCAAGCAGCTGGAAGAATCAGATGCAGATAACTACACACAACCAATGGACAGAAGCTGATGTCTCCTATGGTTGAATTAGGAGAAATTTGGAAGAAGATGAAGAGGAGGGCAAACCCGTAGGACCAGCAGTCTCAGTTAACCTCCCAAGATCTCTCAAACACTGGACCACCAACCAGGCAGCATACACCAGCTGATAGGAGGCCTCCTAACACTTATACAGCAGAAGACTTCTAAGTCTGGCTTCATTCAGAATTGTTGCACCTAACCCTCAAGAGACTGGTGACCCCAGGGAGTTTAGAGGTCTGGTGAGGTGTGGGGTGGTTCATCATCCTCATGGAGATGGGGGACGAGGAATGGGATGAGGAACTGTCAAAGAGGGTGCACTGGGAGGTGGGGGATAATGAGTGGACTATAAAAATGATTAAAGGATAATATAAAAACAACAACAATAACAACAGCAACAATAACAACAAAATGCTTCCCACTATCAAAGCTGGAAGTTATATTCTGACAGGCTTGAGTAGAGAGCCTTCTAACATCCCATACTGTTGGGATAACCTTTTTGTACATAGTGTGAAGGTCTGTCTGTGTCCTTCCTCATCTGCTTAAGACAGTTTCTGATTGACTTTAATAAAGAGCTGAAAGTCTATAGCTAGGAAGAAAAGGAAAAGCAAGTCTTCTGGGAAGAGAGAGAAACTTGGTAGAGTCAGGCATAGGAGATTCTCTAACCAGATACCGGGGAAGGAACAGGTGCCAGGACTGTAGGATAGGTAACAGGCCACATGACAAAAGTGGATCATTATAAATAGGTTATTAAGTTATATGATCTAGTTGGGAACAAGCCTAAGCTATAACGCATAAGCATTCATAAATGAATATATGTCTCTCTGTCATTGAAGCTGGTAGGTTATACAGTCTGGTGATATTTGGCTCACTAAATATGGGGCTATACTGAGTTGCTGAAGGAATCTGGGGATGCACAGGTGGGCAGAAGGAACATTTTCCCAGGGCTGTGGTGTGACTGAGAAATCCTGAATTTCCAAAAGAGCAAGGAATTAAGTTTCAAAACAGTCAAAGAGAAAAAGAAATTGGATAGAAAGTCCTAGAAAGAAATAATTAGTTTGAAAATAATGGAAAGTCTCCAAGGAAAGAGGGAGTTAAAGAAATTAAAAAATATATATATTTTGTGTTAAAAAATAAAGAATATGAACAGGAGCCCACAGGACACAGCAGCAGCCGGGGACAGGATCCATCCAGTTTCCATCTGCACTCCGGTGATAAGCCTGTGCCACAGCTCTCTACCCAAATCTCGCCTGGAGAGGGAATGTCTCCCAGGTGGGTCAACACACCTAAGACCACAGGAACATAGGCTCACAGGAGGGACAAGCCCGGTCAGAGGCAGCAAGACCAGGTAACACCAGAGATAACTAGATGGCAAGAGGCAAGTATAAGAACATAAGCAACAGAAACCAAGGTTACTTGGCATCAGCAGAACCCAGTTCTTCCACCGCAACAAGCCCTGGATAGCCCAACACACCAGAAAAGCCAGAATCTGATTTAAAATCACGTCTCATGATGATGATAGAGTACTTTAAGAAGGATATAAATAACTCTCTTAAAGAAGTATAGGAGAACACAGGTAAACAGATAGAAGCCCTTAAAGAGGAAATACATAACTCCCTTGAATACAGGAAAACACAGCCAAACAGATGAAGGAATTGAACAAAATCATCCACGATCTAAAAATGAAATAGAAACAATAAAGAAATTGCAAAGGGAGACAAGACCAGAGAAAGAAAACTTTGGAAAAAGATCATGAGTCATAGATGCAGGCATCACCAACATAAAAGATAGAAGAGTGCATCTTGGTGCAGAAGGTACCTTTGAAAACATTGACACACATTCAAAGAAAATGCAAAATGCAAAAAGCTCCTAATCCAAAACATCCAGGAAATTCAGGGCACAATGAAAAGACCAAACCAAAGAATAATAAGAAGAGAAAAGAGTGAAGACTCCATTCTCATGGTTCTGTTAGTCTTTCCAGAACCTCCTAATACACTTATTAACTCTCAATATACAGAGAATTGTTTTGCATATAGAAACCGCTGAACTTATTCCAGATGATTCGTTTGATATTTATACAACAAGTACATCAGGAAATTCATATATTCATATATTCAATCTCATAGGGGTTTACCAGGACCATCAGCATTCGGAAGTGAGGAGCTAGACAAATATTAACAGGAAATGTATTAGAGACTTCAAATTTTCATAAAAGACATCATGTAAATAGCAAAAGTTTAGAGAAAAATTCCTATAACTTGACAATCCAAAGAAATTGTAAAAAGAAAATTGTTCTAATTGTTCTTTATACAGTCAAGCTCTATTACCTGCCAGAAGTAACCCTTAAGGTAACCCAAGAAATTATATCTTTCAGACAGATGTGTTTCATCTTGCAGAGTTTAGAAAACTAACCTATGTACATCATACAATTGACACCTATTCAGGATCCCAATGGGCTCTGTCTTGAGTTCTGAAAAGGCTGATTTTGTATTAACATGTTTATTACAAGTGATAGCTATTTTAAGAATACCTTTACAGATTAAAACTGATAATGCTCCAGCATCATGTATCCAGTAAAATGCAACAATCCTTTAAATAATATAAGATAAACCATATAACCAGTATACCTTACAATCAGTCCTACAGGATAAACAATTGTGGAGAGAGCTAACCAGACCTAAATGGAAATGCTTACTAACAGAAGGGGGATATAAGTTCTTTTCATTCTCTAATCCAGAGATCTCTGGCAGGTGTCAAGAAGGGCCAGGAGTTCAGAGAAGATTAAATATTTACCGCAACAGAGGAGACCTCCTGAAAATTTAGCTATGGACCTGAAGGAAGAAACCAAGAACAACAACAAAACAGGTGGCATAAGAGCTGAATTCTCTCCATGGGAACATCTCTGAAACTGGCTGAGACTTGAATGTTATTGCAGAAATCTTGTTGGCTACAGAGTCCTTATGACTTACTATTCCATGCAATCCTTTTATATGGCATGGATGGAGATTAATATCACAGTTTAGTTATACAGTCCAAACTGTCTTATAAATTTTGATGCCTTTTCTCTGTTCAAACGATAAGCAAAGATTCATCTTTAGCTGATTGGTGCACACCATACATGTCACACACGTGTTAATACAAAAATGTATATTACCATTAAAAGTTTGTGTGCTTTGAGAACCAAAGGACCAGACACCAATGAAAACAAGACAAGTATCCCAGACGAGCCAGCCACACAGATTGCCTTAGTTGCTATATCCTCATAAACCTGTATGCCTTTGTCTACCCCATGAGAAGGGGGACATCGCCCTTAGAGAGTGAATTTAGCCTTGCTTTTCAGGCACACTTGTATCTGAAGCCAGTAGGCAGGGTTGTAAGGAGGGCACCTTAAAGGACGGTGACCAGCTGTCCCAGCAGGCTACTGGAGCCACATCCCCAAACATTACCTACCCATTATGCTTATGAAGAACAACAGAAAATTTGGCATCGTGTCCTTCCATCTGCAGGTGTCTTTTAGTGCATTGTCAGAAGGGATGTTGGAGAATCTAGAGCTACGTCTCTGTGTGTGCTGCTGCTGTTGAGTTCGGTGTATACTAGTAATAGTAGACTAGTTTAAAGGGGCTTCCTGAGCACAGGGCTCACATTCTCACTGGGACAGGTCACCCACAGCTGAAATAGATGCCACGGAGGTGCCCTTCAGCAATCACAACCTTAGGATGCAGGGATGGCTGTTGTCTAATGGTCAGAGAATTGACCATTAGATAACAGAAGTGACATGCTATGTGGTCCTATCTACACGGGTGGTCAGAGTAGAACTTGTGTGTAGTGGATGCTTGCATTTGACAAGAACCAGTGTGACCTTTCTTTACCTGTGTCGTAGATAACTCCAAGTTTAAGTCCATTCAGTGAGTTGTGACCTCTCTGTGTAAGGACCATGGCTGGATTAATGAATCCATATTCTTCAAAACGGAAGCAGTCATTTACGGGCCTCTGGAAATCGTGACAAATGTCCTTGCACTTGTGGAAGAAAACCAGGGTACTCATGTCCTGAAAGCAATCAAGGTATGGCTGATTTTCTCTAGAGTCTCTTACTATATGGCTTGCTGCTGTGTTGCTGTGATAAAATGCCATGACCAGAGCAACTTAGGGAAGAGTGTTTGTTTGTGTTTATGGTTCTAGACAAGTAAGAGACCATCATGGCCAAGAGGCATAGGAGAAAGCAGCAGGTGTGGTGAAAGAAGCAGGAAGCTGAGTGTTCACCTCTTCAAATACAATTAGAGAGCACACAGGCAGAACTAGAAATGTTGCTAATCCCTAAAATTTCATTTTTTTTTTCCAGCAAGTTCATACCTCCTAAACCTTCCCTAACAGTGCCTCCCACTGGGGACCAAGTGTTCAAATGTCTGAGCTTATTAGGGAAATCCTACATTGGGTGAGCATGGTGGTGCATGGAATTAATCCCAGCACTCCAGAGTCAGAAGCAGGTGACTGTCTATGAGTTCGAGGCCAGCCTGGTCTACATAGTTCCACGCCAGCCAGAGTTACATGGTGAAAACCTATTTTTTAAAAAAAGATTCCGACAATGTTGATACATGGTCAAAGCTGACCACCCATTTCTCTGAATGTAATGGATTTAATTTTCTAATATTTAAATGCAGTGATGCTTCTTTGCTTACTAGATATTTTGTCTTCTGTTAATATTTCAACATCATGTAAACGATGATTCGCTATGATCCTGCAATTTCTATAATATAGTGACCAGCTATTTTCTATTAAACATCCAAACTAGGAGAATTAGTATGACGGTATATTTCTATGCACTTAGCTATGTCAGTTAAAGTCCTTGTTTACTTTAACTTTTTTGTTTGCTTTTAATTTTTTTGTCAGTTATATCCTTGTTTCCTTTAAATTTTAGAGTTATCTTTTTTATGTGTATGAGTGTTTTGCATGCAGGTACATATATCTGTCTTCCATATGTGTACCTCTTGGCAGAAGAGGTGGTGTGCATCCAAGTAGGTGCTGTGAATTTAACCTGGGTCCCTTGCAACAACACCAAGTGCTCTTAAACACTGAGCTAAATTTCTATCGCTGAAATAAAATATATTTAACATAAATCAAACTTTTAAATACTACTATTAATTTTGGAAGGCTAACAGTTCTGTAAGCATTACTTCAGTTCAACAATTTACATATTCACATATTACATATTGTCAAATTATTTTTAACTAAGTTATCCCAATTGAAAGTCTCAATAGCAGGCAACAGAAGATCCCTTTGCCAGTATTGTAAAGCAGACAATCATTATTATTATTATTATTATTATTATTATCATTTTCATTATAAAATCATGTTAAAATTGAAAAAAGAATCAGAGTCCTAAAGTTAATTTGATTTTTTAACATGTTAATCATAGTTACAATATTTATATCTTGCTCTTCTTATACAATAGATTCTCCATAGATCTTTCCATAATCACCACATATATATTTACTAGGAAATTAGATATGTGCTCTCTCACAACTTTTTAAACTCCTGGGTTTTTGTTTTCCAAATGTTTTTAAAATATCAATTCTATAATAAGTGTACTCTGTCAGGAACATAGGTAAACACTCCTGCTTACCCACAATGTCAGAATTTGTCGAAGAACAATAAATTGATAAAACATAGTCATTTCGGTGGTGGCAGTTTGCCAGAAAATCCTGCTTTCTTTAATAATCTGGGCAAGATTATACAGGCTCTTTTATTTCAATCTTAATCACTATTCCTAATTCTCATATAACACATCACAGTCAATACGCAAGTGAACAAAAGCTAGAGGTTACATAATGCATGCAAAGGGTTAAAGAGGCTGCAGGAGATTGTAGGGAGCATTCAGCAATGGGATGATAAAAATGTACAGAGTCTTCATTGATGAGATTAGAAACTGAAACAGACTGTAGTGAAGGAACTGCTCCTGTACAGTCAGTTGTTGTAGATCATCAAAGATACAGATCTATGCCCAGATGCAGAGCCAAAGAGCAGGACTTTCTCCAGGGTCAAGCATGGGTGGACTGACGGAATGAGGGCCACGGGGGTCATCTTCAGGACTGGAAAAAGCTGGTGAGTAGAACTTATCAACAACAAGGACTGAGCTCAGCTGAAGACGCAGCACCATTCTTTGCTTGCCCCTTTCAATCTTTGACTAATCCATGATGTGTCAGAAAATAGGTCACTGGGGGGCCACTGCCAAAAGCGATAGGTGCACACCTCTTTATGAGGTTAAAGTGAGGGAGTTGCACATTACCTGGGTCTGGGGTATCTGACAAGTTCTTAGGCCTGGTTTTCCTTCTTATTTAAAAATGTCTCCATAACCTATAGATTTGATTCACTTCAATACAGATATAACAGCACCCCTTCGATGCCCAGGAGGAAATGCTGTGGTTTTGATGGGGAATCCGTGGTAAGGGTGCAATCTCCTGTGTGTAATTTTTATTTGCCCTGCAGTCACTGTCTGCTCTTATAGGTGAAAGCTATGAATAATCTTCCTGAATGGAGTGAGCCATCAAAATCTGGCAGAAAACTTTGTATTAGATGTGTCATCTCAGTAACTGAAGAAGATGTCTATATCAGCAAAGACAAGTTTATCCCATTATGCATGTTTTCTGGAGGTAGGAGTCATAGCTTTAAAAAAAGAGCAAGAAATATAAGTCTTGAACTTGGGTTTTAAGCTCACAAGAGTGTGGGAGTGTGCCTTGAAATTGAAAGTAAGGTACAATACACGGGAAAAGGGCAGTGTTTTAAACATTGTCTAGAGATCCTTTCCTCTGTGAAGACCATCACCATGTGAAGATGTGGTTTTCCTGGCTCAGTTGATTTCATTGACTGTGTAATTTTTTAAATTTGTTTTTTCACATAGGGTTCCTTAAAGCTACCAGAAACTCATATATATCTGAGAATTGTGCATGAGATTAGGAAACCCATCCGTTGCACTTCTGGGTGGGGAGATTCTAATCTTTGCACCACTGCCCCAGGAGACATTCAGAATCGAATCAATGAAGTATTGCATATGTATAAGCGATTTATCCTGAAAATACTTGCATCACACATGTCTCTCTCAGTGCCTGATGAATACTTCATTGTAAAAGTACAAGTGTTTACAGGGCTTTTTCCTTTACTTCCTGTAGGAAGATATTTAAGTTGACTAAGTATTTGGAAAATTACTTTACATGCAGGAAATGTTGGCAGTGAGGAAGGACCTAGGATATGTGTTGTGACTGGACTCTAAATACTTAATAATTCTCACTTTCTTGGCTGTTTTAGCATTCAAGCCTTTCAAAGGAGACTTCGTGCTGGTTGAGTATTCCATGAACCCTGGCACTTCAAACATCTATATCCACTCTGTGAGCCCCCTAAACTCTCAGTACATGGATGAGGTAATTCACCTCCATAGTTGTCTTGCCATGGGTAGGCAGCTGCTTCTCCTCCTTACTGATCCTTTTCTTTGCCCAGGATTTTGTTTGCCATGTTTGGCAATATATCCCCTGCCAATGTAAGGGATTTATTTACTGATTGAAAAGGAAATAATCAGAGAATAATATAGTGTGTGTGTGCGTGTGTTTGTGTGTGTGTATGTGTGTGTTTATGTGCCTGTGTCTGTTAAATTCCTAATTGGTGTGCTTTCCTTAAAGTTAGGCTATGTTGTGGACAACAGTCAGAAAACGGTCTTGGCTATGAGGAAATTGTGGAGAAACTTTGAGTGCATTAGGATTGAGGTGTTCAGCCTGCTGATAACCTTGGTTAGGACAGCCTGGGAATAAGTTGTAAAGTCAGGGAGGTACAGTGTGAGGTCATGATGTGGTGGGGGACCTGCTGATTGGAGCCGGGAGTCTGGGGGTGTGGAGGGGGGCCGTCTGTGGTGGGTTACATGCTTCCCCAAACTCACTGCCATTGTTTCTCGTCGTAGGTCTGTGTTACTAGCATTGATGGAAGAAATGGCATGGTGCAATCCAGCATTTATTTCACCCTTGATTCTCTCCATTTGCCTTCTGGGTATACTCCTAGATTATATGACATCGTGGATGTGGTCGCTGTGGACAGTATTCAACCACACTGTCCTTGGAGAGCTGTGTCAATGACCCTAGTGGAATCTGTGAATTAAGGAGACCTTGTAATTCATTTTCGACCTTATGTCTAAGCTTCTGTTGTAGTAAAACTGTATGGGCATGTAATCCAGAGATCTGTGTGTTATGATTCTTTTTTTTTTTTTTGAACACCCTGGTAATTTCATTGGCAACATGAATCACTTTATGCAGGTAGCTTGTCAATTCAAAAACATGCCCTATTGGATTGTTATTTAGTAAAGAAATAGCCCCACTGTCGGGTAAATGATTCCTCTGTAAACCGGAGCAGATTCTCTGCTGCCAGTGACCTTGTGGGCCTCCAAGCACCATGTGGAAGCAAAGCATTTAGCTCAGTATCCCAGGAGTGAGCAGGTGAATGTGACCAAGTATGATTTAACATTGCACCTTGCCTTCCAGTTTGAGTGCCTTTGAGCCTTTCCAAAGTTTATTTCTCTATAATTTTCATTTCCTACAAGCACTTCATTTAGTAAATATTGTTCTTATATATAGATCCTCTTCCTATGACAGTGTACAAAATAGTCAGTTCAGAGAAATGAAAGATCAAACTCAGGTCTACTTTAAACAGAGAGATGGAACCTAGTTTTATTAGGCTCAGAGGTGGAGCCACAAGAATTGCTTTCGGTTGTTGTACTTCTGTGAAGTTGGCTGTCATTCCTTCATCATTTTCTGGCCCTCAGAAGGAATCCTGGTCCTGGCCACCATCCAAAGAGTTAGGGATGTCTGCACTAAAGACCGAGGCCACCTGACCAGTTGCTTTATGTCAGTACCTGGTATGGTCTGGTCCTTCACCCCCGTTCAATTCCATGCCCTTTAGGAATTCACTGTTATCCTAATCTTTTATAGTTTCAACCCTGCCAAAGTCACCTATCTTCCAGGTAGAAGATCAAGATTCAGAACTTCCACTATATACCCTTCCTCCTGAGTGTGACCATCCCCACCCTCAGAATCCAGAACCCCAATCTCCAATGTTTGTTTTATATTCTGCCTGGCCACCCAAGAACTTGCTCATGCCAAAACTGCTATTTGCTCCTTTGACCACAGACCACTAGAGGAGATCTCTCACCTCAGGTGTCTTAAGGTCCAGATTCCTTGAGTCTTCTGGTGCCTAGCTATCCAGTGCTCTTGTTCCTGTTGTGTCAAACACCAAGGCCATCAGGTCTCCAGAACGATGGGATTCTCAGACTAATCCCAGTTCTATGTGTTTATCAGCCATTCACCACCATTGATATCCCTAACTAGTGACATCATACCCTCTCATACTCAGAGCAGCTATAAGTTGTGATTAACATTCTGACCACCATTATGCATTGCCACCACCCTATTGGAACAACTGCCAGAAACTCCGGACTGCCCCACCCCCTCCATTTCATTACTGCAGATGAAGACTGTATGATCTTGTAGGAAGCAACTGCTACACACACACTCACACACACACACACACACAAACACACATAATCTGGAGTGATTTACTAATATCTTCCTTCCTAATGAACGGCCCGAATTTAACCCCAACATACCAGAGGAACTCGAGGCCTTTCTAAGAATGAGAAAAGTTATCCTGGAAGAGTTCAGGATGGAGATTGAGGAGTCAGAAATCTGGTCAAAATTTCAGAAGTCACTCATGAATGCCCCAAATCAATTCCACGATCAGCTTGGTGACACTAAAAGATAGGACGCCCATTTTGACCCATAAGCCCATGTGCATTGGTCAATAGTCAAGACAGCTTTTGCCCAACAGTTGGCACTACATGTTAACTGAAAGCTCCCAAAGCTAAAGTGGTTCACAGGAATGAATATGGAACCGGACATCCACATCACCATCAATATGGTTGCTAACTTTGAAGAGGCTATAAATAAAGAAAATGGAAAGCAATTAGAGAAAAAAAGCAAAACAATGATGGTGGTCACACTGGGGATTAGAGAAAATTTAGACACCCAGCAGCCTAAGAGAAGGGAAGATCACCAGTGGCTGTTACAGGGGGACCAATGTGCTTACTGCAAGGAAGAAGGACACTAGAAGAATGACTATCTCAGGAAGAGAGCACCAGGGGCCAAAGATAAAAGCCCTAAAGGAAAAACGGCCCCTGCAGTAGCCATAGTGAAACAAAAGAGCCCACAGTGGGCTGAAGCTACCACGTGGGAGATTAGACTCAGATCGAAATTATGAGGTTCAATTGAGATCAACCCTCAGGAGCCTGTGGTCAAAAGAGGTGTTGAGGGCTAAACAGTGGACTTCATCTCAGACTGAGGAGCAGTCATATCCATGGTAACTTCATCCACAGGGAAACTCATTAAAGACACTATGACCATTGTTGGAGCCATCGGTACCATTAAGATATATTGATTCTGCAAGCCCTGTGGCTGCTCCGCAGGAGGCCATTGTGTTAGGCACCAAGTTTCATATGTGCTAATAGTTCCTGGCTCCCTCCTTAGAAGACACTTTTGTCAAAACTGGGAAACACTGTGATGACCATCTTTAATCCCAATGGCACACGTAGATGTGTCAGGAGGAGGAATGATGGCTTTACTCTGAAGCCGTGGATTGAAGTACCAATATAGCAGTTCCCCCTTAAATAGTTCATAGAGCAGTTTCCTCATGTTTGGACACTTGAGGAGAAACCAGAATAACAGAAGGAGTCATACCCTCCAAGTCTGCACCATACTGCAATATGTGTCTTCTACTGGCTGCCCCATCATAGAGAAACAGAGACAGTTGCAGATTTCAAAGGCTAACATGTGTCTACTTGGGAGAAGAACATAGTTTCTAGGCAAATCAACTAGGGATAGCAAGAAAATTGTTACATGGTTGTTAGACAATGTAGATTGCTAGCTAATTGTTAAAATAAGGCCTTGGCTGGCCTTCTTGGTCTGACCTTTGAGTACTTTTCTCCTGACTTTATTGTTTGGTCCATGACTTTTAAATCTTGCACTACCAGAAAGAGTATAGAAGCAGTTAGATTCCAGTTCTTCCACTAGTATAAGAGGATTCCTTTACAAGGGTTAGAAAGGTTTCTGACAAAGAGGAGAGAATGTGGTATAAAATCCCCAAAGTGCTACCTATTAAGCAAAGAAAATTCTTCAGTGTCACACTTACTGTATCTTCAAGAAGGATAGGTACTGAGGAAGTGTCATAATGTACTTTTTCCCTGCCTGGTCACCATCATATGTAGCCACATATATGCTTTTGTTCTTGTACTTACTTTGATCAATTCTGCTTCTCCAGTTATAAAATGCTGCTGACCTTGAGACAAGAGCCTACTCCATTACATACTGATGCAGTAAACGTTCCTTTGCCGGACTGAAAATAGCTTCATAATACATATTCCCAGAATTCCCAACAATTGGTTTCCATATGAAGGTTAAAAGTGATTGGCACATCAGTGTTGTTTTGGGACAGGATTCTTCCCTTCCAGCCGCCATTTGCAGCAGGGAACCAAGCAGCTACAAAGCCTTCTGTGCTTAGCCTGCCAGGAGAGAGTGATCTCCCAGCAGCGATTTCACTTCTGAGTGCAGAGGTCAGATCTCCATCCTCTCTCTGGAGGGGTATAGCTAGGAGGGCAGAGGGCAAAGGATTAGTGGAGCTGCTGGGACAAGAGTCTTCCCTTCCAGCTGCCATCTGCAGCAGGGAACCAGGCAGCAGAGTGAGAGGAGTGAGAGGCAGAGTCCAGTCCCCTCCCATTCAGGATTCAGGTGACATCTCAAGAGTCCTGTGCATAAAAAGGAACTGGATGCCTGGAAGGTGGGTGGGTGGGTCTCCCAGTCTGTGTGCTGGTGATGAGCTAACTCTCCAAGATACTACCATGTCCCCATCAAGGAATCACACTATCAGGAAACATGGGAGAGCCTCGCCTACCTTTGTAGTTTCCCAGCTTGGCCAGGCAGCAGGTGTGCCCGGCTCTATTCTCTCTCCCCACAAACCAGGCGTCTGGGTATTTAGATGCCACTGCCACATACCCACCTGCCCCCATTCCAACCTGTGGTCGCCTACCTCCAGGCACAAGGCCTGGTTAATCAAGTCCTGTGGTAGCATCCCTTCTTTTGGGCTCTCCAGCTTTTGGCCAGTGGGCAGGCAACAGGTTTGCCAGACTCTGGTGATTCTCTGGATGCAGAGGAAAGGGGCCGGGCTGGGAAGGGAAGGTTTTTGCGGTATGGGATGCGGCTCCTCGGGCCCTCCGCAGAGACCTAAAATGGAGGGTCCGGGCCGTGGCCCCTGAGCCCCCCGCCGCAGTCTCGAGGCACTGTGCGGCCCCACTGTCCTTCCCTTGGCCGCCAGGATGGCGCAGAAGGCTCAGGTGGCCCTGTCTGCTGCAGTGGAGGGCATCTGCTCACTCGATCCGCACCAGCAGGTGGACTTTGAGCATCATGGAGGCCACCATGTAGAAATTAGGGGAAGTTCACGCGCAGGCGCCAGGCCAGGTCGAAGAAGGTGAATAGCATGCTTGTGAGCCCCTTGCAGAAGGCACCATAGGAGCTGCGCATCGCTGCACAAAGCAGCAGTTGCACTGCCAGGCCAGACAGGGCCGCCACAGCAGCAGCAGCAGCAGCAGCAGCAGCAGCAGCAGCAGCAGCAGAGAGGCCCCAGTCACCGCCATTGGCCTGGCTCTTGTGCTCATGTACTCATGTGCTGCAGAAACAGCTCAATCGGCCACATGGCGCCAGCCTATGCTGCCCGAAGCTGTGCCCTAGGGCCCCTGGGTCCCTGAAGCCTCCACTGTTCCATGCCCAACAAGGTCCCTCAACACCCTCAAGGAACAGGTGTTGTCAGACCTGCAGCTGTTCATCTCTGCCCTTTTGCTTCAGGCTTTGGGAAGAAGGAGATGGCCACCCTCCCGCTGAGAACTAGCAAATAGACAAAGGACTAAATCCAGTCCCTTGACTGACCCCCTTGCACTTTGAGGCCATGGCCTGGAGCTGTTCATTTAAGCTTTAAGGGTCAAACTTCAAAGTTCCAGTAAGGGATACCCCGTTTATACTCTGAGGAGGTCATGGCCTGGAGCCTTCGGTTTAAGGTCCCCATCTCAAAAATTGTGTAATGGACCTCACCCCCGACCCCACCCCCCACGCCTGCTCTATGAGGAAATTGTGGCCTAGGTTTCTCCTCTGAGCCTAGGCTAACCAGGCTCAGACCAGTGTTACCCAGTAGCACACATTGTAAGTTTATCTCCACTGCCTTCCTGGCTTCTCAGGGCCTAGGTCCGAGGACTGTTTAGAAGGTGTTAGTTTGCTTTAGTGAATCCTCTAGGGTAATGGAGGGTTGTCAGCTACTGACCATTTTGCTGTCATTGTACAGAAATCATATCCAGAAACACAGGTCTATGGCTAGCTTCACCACAGTCTCCTCAGGAAATGTGGCCACTCAACCCACTGGATCTTTCGTGAATTCACATAGAATTTTAACTGTACCATGGAATACTATCAAAGATATTTTTATTGGGGCTGTGTATTTCCTTGTTGGCAAATTTCAACATAGCCCCTGGATTTCTAAGAATGCTTCTTTTAATCCAGGTTGCTAAACACAATTGCCTTGAACTTACATTTGTGCCTTATGTATGAACCCCTACACACTAGTGTGCTTAAATGGCCTTATGCTTTTTTACCTACTTGTGTGTTTTATAAACTAAACTAAACCAAACACAGTCAAAACCCTGAGTATTTTATATAATGATATATCCTCATGCTTCCTTATAGTTATGTTAAAAGCAGACACCCTGGTGCCTTTACAAGGATGCTATTCTTGGGTATTTAGGTCCTCTCAAATGGCCTGTTTACCATCACATTTTATCTGTTCTATGACTCCCAGTACAACCACTTACAGGGTCCAGAACATTCACCTATAGATGGATAATAGTACTGCTTACATGGTAGAGATTTTGTTTGGTTGTTTCTCTTTTTAAGAGGAAACCTGAAACACTGAGAAAATATAAAGAGATGATACAGATTTTACATTAATTAATACAGAATTAAGGAGAAATTTTGAACAGCAGATACACTCTTAAAAATGTCAAAAGAGCGGGCAGTGGTTCCACATGCCTTTAATCCTAGTACTTGGGAGGCAGAGGTAGAGGCAGGCGGATTTCTGAATTCGAAGCCAGCCTGGTCTACACAGTGAGTTCCAGGACAGCCAGGGCTACACAGAGAAACCCTGTCTCAAAAAAATCATAAAAAATGTCAAAGGAATAATGTGATGAAAAATGAAATGAGTAAATAAGGATGAGTGGAATAAACTATCTTCCTTATGCCTTTAAAGGTTTATATGCTGTCATTATTATTATTATTATTATTATTATTTTGATTTTGATTTTTTTTTTTAAGACAGGGTTTCTCCATACAGGCTTCCTTTGTATATATAGGAACTCACTTTGTCGACCAGGCTAGCTTTAGACCCACAGAGATCCACCTGCTTCTGCCTCCTGAGTGCTGGGATTAAAGGCGTTCACCACCAGACACAGTGGGTTTAATTTCTATTTATGTGTGTGTTTATGCACACCTGTGTCAGTTTATTGTGCCCCATGTGTGTGCCTAGTGCACATCAAGGTACACTGAGGAAGGCCAGAGGATATCCAGTCCCCTAGAACTGGAGTTATAGGTATCTGTGAGCTTACTGATGTGTGATCTCAGAACCAAGCCTGAGTCCTCATGAAGATCAGTAAGCACTTAACTGCCAAGTCATCTCTCCAACCTCCTTATGTGTTTTTAAAATTATAGTTGAGAGTTGAAACCTCAAAAAACAAATGCCATCTTGCATAATGCTCTCATTCTGCTGCTGAGACATTTAAAAATGTATGGTTAAAAGAAAGTCAAGCAGGCCTAAAAGAAGGAAGGATTCTATACCACTGGTCATAATCTAAAAGATCAATGTCAGCAAAGTGTGAGACAATAATATGTCTATTGTAATCGACTGCATTAAATGTATTATATAGTAGTACAGATAAATCACAATGAAATTTTAAACATTTTCATGCAATCTACAAGATGGGAAGAAAATAGGAACAGGAAAATAAACAAAATTAAGAGACAAAAATATGTTAACATGTCTTACTCAAATCCTATCAGTATTTATTTTAATTTTGTTCTTGAGACAGGGTCTCACTATGTAGATCTGGTTGTCAAGTAATTCTCTATGTAGACCACACTGGTCTCACACACAGAAAAATCTACCTTGCCTCTGCCTCCTCAGTGCTGGGATAAAAGACATACACCACCATGCTCAATATTCTTTTAAATTTAAGTGGTCTTAATAGATTAATTAGAAGACAGACATTGTCATAATAGATTAAAAGCTCACTTCAAAATTTATTAATTTAAAATATTTAGTTAGCACAACACAGGAAACAATTAGCCAAGAGGTAAAAAACAAAGAAACAAACAAAACAAACAAAAAAATGAAGTGTTTATCAAATAACTAATGGATAAACAAAATGTGGCCCACATACACCATAGAATAGTATTCAGTCATTAAAAAACAAACAAGACCCCCTACAGGGGGTTGGAGAGATGGCTCAGTGGTTAAGAGCACTGACTGCTCTTAAGAAGGTCCTGAGTTCAAATCCCAGCAACCACGTGGTGGCTCACAAACATCTGTACAGCTACAGTGTACTCATATGTTAGAATGCTAAAGCCATCCACTCAGGATTGTTGTTTATCCCGTGGTCTCTCAGCAATGCCTGATGGTTGCGTCAGACTGCACATTACTATCTTCAATAAAGCTGTTGTCTAAGCATCAATAATGTTTACATGTGGTTAACTTGCCATCCAGTCTCTAGGAATGAAATTGCTATGTATATTATTAGTTGTTTACTTTCTGGTGTTTTTTTGAAAACAAAAACATTGCTGTATGGGGTGTGCATCCTTTTCCATGTTCCCCTTTGTGAGAGAAGTAGGTACTGCCTATCTTCAGGCAAGAATCGGAACAAATCCAAATACTAGGAAGGAAGGGAAGTTTCTTAATCAAGCTGGGGACTGTTCCCAGGATCCTACTGGTCTACCCCATGAGACTCCGTGATTTTTTCTTAACAGCATGTACCCAGGTGACTGCCATGGAAAGTAATGGTAGACTCTAACACTGTCTTAAGAATCATTATTTTGCCATATGCTCCTGGCCCTGAGGAAGCTTGATTATGTATTTGCCTTATATTTCTGGTAGGCACTCCCCCTGGTTCTAAGGGTATTACTCCAATTTGTAATTAAGATCATAGGAATGAACTGGTTCAATCTTAAGTAAATTCTTGATAACTATGTATTAAGTATTGGACTGTGATCTAGACATTGGAATGAAATCAAAAGCACACGTGCAGGTTTTAATGGAACTTGGCTCACATCGCAGTTTCATAGTTTCCTAAGCCCAGGAATATCTGGCAGTAAGCTATTCCTACACAGATACTTTCACCTATATCCTTAACCAGTTATCTATACTACATAATATGTACCCCTTTATTTAGTTACTCCCTAAATTGCTATTTTGAATGGTTTGGCAATTTAAGAGACTGAATGTTTGGCTGCCCAGATAACAACTGGTGGCGTTATCATTAACTTGGCTCCATTCTTGCAGTAGGGCATACTATTCAACAAGACAGTCACAGATGATGCCTACAACATACTCTTACTCCATACAGGAATGTCTCCAGCACATGACACAACTGTCTGGGGGTTCCTTTAGGAAAGGCCTTATTACTTACCTGAGGGTAATGTCACAGGAAAGGTAGGGACATAGCAAACAGCTTTTGAAGAGTTGCCATTTAAGACAGCTCAGTAGAGGAAAAGAGGAAGGTGGGCTTACTGAAGAAAGAGAACATTTTAAAATACATGGACTGCCCATATGCCATATGTCTGTTGATAAATTAGGGGAGTAAGAAGCATGTACTTTACCTATATTAAGAGCAGGCACAGTGAAGAAAGATAATATACCTTAAAAGGAAAAGCATACTTATGTGAATTAAGTACACAGAGAACAACACTCTGAAGTACTTATTTCATCTCTGTAACTATTGGCAACTTGAAACATAAAGAACTCCTTAGAAACTTGGTCAGTATTTAAAATTCCTATTTCATGTTGGAAATATAGCCCTGTGGAAAATGTGGCAGGAAAATAGGGCCAGCCACATATAACAATGAGTCATAACGAGATTACAAAAACCGAAAAAAAAAAGCATCCCTTTGACTGCCCTAAGGATTGTACAAAACCTTCCAGCAAAGAACATTAATCACGTGAACAACCAACCAAGTCTCCACCCTTTTAGAGAACCTTGACTTTCCCTTTTGTAATATAAAGCACCTGGACACATCAAGTGGGGTTCTTGAGCCACATACTTACTTAGTCAGGCCATTCCAGTTCTGTGCAGCAGAGTTTATGCTTTTATTTTTACTTCTAAGAAGTCTAGACTTTAACTTCTACTACTACCATGTGTTTTGCTCAAGTCTTAGCGATGAAAGGAACCTGACCTTTATGTCATAGGTGACCTGAGAGATTCCTTCCAGTACAAGAGGAAGACACAACATTAGAAGGATCCCAGAATCACACACACACAAAGAAATGAAACCATTCTCTTAATCTAATTATGCACTAATGGTGAAAGACTAATTTCTTTCTATATAAGCTATACAAATTTAGAAAAGGACAACTTGTCTTTTAAGTTGGAGAACATTCACTGTAGGGTGAGAGTGGATTATGTAAGAGAAAAATAGAATTTAAGAAGTTGTTCCAAATGCTTTGAGAGCAATATCAACTACAATGTGTTTAACCTATTCCAAAAATATGTTTAAAGTATCACATCTATTAAACCACATTTTTTGATAAGTTTCTTTGGAAAAATATTTTTTTGTTTGTTTTGTTTTGTTTTTTGTCTTTTAGAAACAGGGTTTCTCTGTGTAGCCCCGAGTGTCCTAGAACTTGCTCTGTAGTCCTGGCTGACCTTAAATTTCAGACCCACTTCCCTCTGTCTCCCCATTGGTGGGATTAAAGGTACGAACCAAATTATGGCACAAAATGCACATCTTAAAAGACAAGTTATTAAACTGTTCATATTTGATCATGAATGTAAATATGAAACTTGAAATATTTGATAACATTAGTATGCAAGTCTTTGTAATGTTATTCTAGGAAATTTATTTTTTATTTTATATTCAGACCACAATTTCCTCTCCTCTCCTCTCCTCTCCTCTCCTCTCCTCTCCTCTCCTCTCCTCTCCTCTCCTCTCCTCTCCTCTCCTCTCCTCTCCTCTCCTCTCCTCTCCTCTCCTCTCCTCTCCTCTCCTCTCCTTCCTCTCAGTTTCTGCCTCTCTACTTCCTCTCCCTCAATCCACTCTACTTCTCTTCAGAAAAGGCCAGGCTTCCCATGGACATCCAGCAGCCATTGTATATATCAAGTTGCACTAAGCGTAGGTACCTCATCTCCTATTAAAGCTAGACAATGCGACCAGTAGGAGGAAAGTGTTCTAAAGGCAGGAAAGAGTTAGAGACAGCCCCTGCTCCCACTGTTAGGAGTCCCACAAGATCAAGCTACACAGTTGTAACATGGGTACAGGGGGCCAAGGTCAGGCCCATGCAGACTCCCTAGTTGTAGGTAAAGTGTCTGTGAGCCCCTATGAGCCCAGGTGAGTTGATACTGTGGGCTTTCTTGTGGTGACCTTCACCCCTCTGGCTCCTACAATCTGTTTCCTCCCCCTCTTCCACAGGATTCCCCAAGCTCTGTATATTTGGCTGTGGGTCTCTGCATCTGTTTCCATCAGTTGGAAATTTATCTTTGAAGACAGATATAACATCCTTAAACAATAAAAAGTAGCTATACTCATGATATCCCTTTTTAATTTTTGAGACAGTGTTTCACTTTGTAGCTCTGGCTGTCCTGGAAACTGCTTTAGGTAGACCAAGCTGGCCTCAAACTCAATAGATCTGAATGACTCTGACTCCCGAGTGCTGGGAGTAAAGGCATGCACTTCCATGCCATGCCTTTATGATAATCATTACTATTTCATAATCATGATAATCATTATGTAATCCTACTAAGGACAACAGCAGATCAATCCCAAAGACACTTTGATGGCCCGTGGAAATGATAATTTGTAATGTCTTAAAACTAGTATGTAGGCAAGGCATGCTGGTACATGTCTTTAATCCTAGCACTTGGGAAACAGAGACAGTTTGTAAACATACGAGTTTGAGGACAGCCTTGTCTACATAGCAAGTTGCAGACCAAGCAAGCCTGCATAGCAAGACTTTGTCTCAAAAAACACAAACAAAACAAACCCTAGTATATATAGTCAGATTGATTAATGTCTTAACTGTTTAATGCCAAAACATGAACTCAGAATTTTTGTAGAATTCTTTCTTAGAATGGGTTAAGCAATTTAGTAAGTATATAAAATGGACTGAAGGGATTTCCTTTAAAGAACCATGTAAAGGAGGCATAGTGGTACCCCCCTGTTGTCTCAGGTGCTTTGGAGGCTGAGGCTTGAGGACGACCTGAGATTATATCTAAGTTTCTTTTAGGTTCAATGTTAGACACCATCATGGCAAACATAGTTAAATCGTTGTCAGAACAATAAATGAAATAAAACCAGCGTAACTTTCTATACCTCAACTTTTGCCTTTGGAAGTGATAAATATACTAAAGTCAATATCCAAACATTAATCATTTTTATTGATTAAAAACTCAACAGTGTCATAAAGAAAAGTTCACTGTATTATAACAAAAGAGGTAAATCCTTGAAATACAGGAATAGTTGACACTAACGTAAGTGGATTTTATTCTAAATAAAGGATGTGGGTAACAAACTAATGACTAAAGATCTTATCATTTGTACTAATACTTGTCTTAAAGCATGGCTCCTAGTTGGCATTTGAACTGTATCACTTCAGTTTATGTTCCTTCTTCAAATATTCTTCCCATTAAAAGAGCACGGAACGGAGAGACTGAAGAACATTTGCCATGTCCTCCTGCTGCTATTTAAAAAGAGAGAGGAGGAAAAAGGGATGAGGAAAGAGGGAGGGGGAGAGGGAGAGGGGAGACGGAGAGGGAGGGGAGAGAGAGAGAGAGAGGGAGAGAGAGAGAGAGAGAGAGAGAGAGAGAGAGAGAGAGAGCAAGGATATTTTAATTTTATCAACCAGAAAGAGTTTTCATTAATTCAATTTTCCAGTTTGAAATATAACTTACAGATTCTCTCATAATTTTTCTCTGCAGCTTATTAATTTCCTCTTTAAGTTCACTTTGTGTCCCAGTAAGCAGAACATCATTCCTCATCTCCAGGTCGTCCAAGTTCTAAAATACAAAAGGCTATGGCATTATCTTTTCACCCCAAGTTGTAAAATTTTCAAATAAAATTTCAAAAGTGAATTTTAAACATTGAAATAATACACATTATTTCAAGTAACAAAATTCCAATACAAGAAGACCCAAATTCCTACTGTTGAGATGCAAAGCAACTCAGACAGCCAGATATAATGATAGAAGATCCAATGGTACTCTCTGCTCAAAAAAATGGTTTGAGGGAATATTAAGGTCAAGACAGGGAAAGGAGAGGTGAGAGTTGGGCACAGAATCACAAAGTTCACAAGCACAACTGAAGAACTGAGAGCTTGAACGCTAGCCTGTGTAATGCAAACACTTTTTTTTAAGAAAATGAAAAATATAGAAACAAAGCAGGGTCTTCTTAGCAAACATCGTATTTGGGAATAGTTCTACTAATTTTCTCAAACATCAGGCTCCAATCTACTTAAGACCAAAAGTCAGTGTGACATAATGTGACATGAATTTACTAAAGGGGAAAATAATCTACAAAATGAGATCCTTTTACAAGCAATTAATAGCAAAATTCTTTTTTTTGTTTGGTAAGACAGTTTCTCCCTATATCAGCCAGGCTACCTTCCAACTTTCCATCCATCCATCTGTCCAAGTCACTTCAGCACTAACATGCATTGCATGTGCTATCCATTTAAAATGATACTTTTCTAATAATTTTCCAGTGAGATAAATCACCAACCAAGTGACAAATACCATGTTAAGTACTATGGAGAAAATAAAAGATGATAATACATAATTGCTCCCTTTTTCCAGAGAAAATAAAAATTTAAACTGAAATAATGCAAAAACTTTATATTGAGAATGACAGTGTAGCTTCCTATAAAGTACAAAGTGGGATATGATTCTAGTTTGTGAAACCAATTTGAATTAAAAAAGAGGAGTTAAAAATATTTAAGTGAGGGGAAGACAGACAGCAGATACAAAGAAAATGATTATGTAGAAAGGTGTGAGTATTGATTTGCATTTCCCTAATGACTAAGGATGATGAACATCACACCAGTCAGAATGGCTAAGATCAAAAACACAGGAGACAGCAGGTGTTGGCAAGGATGTGGAGAAAGAGGAACACTTCTCCACTGCTGGTGGGATTGCAAGCTGGTACAACCACTCTGGAAAGCAGTTTGGCAGTTCCTCAGAAAACTGGGCATGACACTCCCGGAGGATCCGGCTATACCACTCCTGGGCATATACCCAGAGGCTTTACCTGCATGCAATAAGGACACATGCTCCACTATGTTCATAGCAGCCTTATTTATAATAGCCAGAAGCTGGAAAGAACCCAGATGTCCCTCAATGGAGGAATGGATTCAGAAGATGTGGTATATTTACACAATGGAATACTACTCTGCAATTAAAAACAGTGATGGTATATTTACACAATGGAATACTACTCTGCAATTAAAAACAATGATGGTATTTTTACACAATGGAATACTAATCTGCCATTAAAAACAATGAATTCACGAAATTCCTAGGCAATTGGTCAGAACTTGAAAATATCATCCTTAGTGAGGTAACCCAATCACAAAAGAACACACATGGTATGCAGTCACTGATAAGGGGATATTAACCCAGAACCTTAGAATACTCTAGACACAATTCGCATATCAATAGATTTCCAAGAAGGTGGAAGGATTGACCCCTGGTCTTGGAAAGACTGGATGTAGGGGAATGCTAGGACAGAGAAGCGAGAGGGGGTTGAATGGGGAAAAGAGGGAGGGAAGGGGGCTTATGGGACGTTCTGGGAGGGAGGAAACGGGAAAGGGGAAATGATTTGGAATGTAAATAAAAAAACTTAGAGAATAATAAAAAAAAGAAATGTCAAACTTTAAAAACTAACAAATTTCAAGCATGTTAATAAAATCATGCCTTATTTAAAAAAAAAAGAATGAATTTGTTTTAATGGTTATGACTTGTTGGAAATTTTTATTAAATTATGAATTTTTAAGTTGAAAAAAAAGAAAGGTGTGATTATTAATGGACAATTAGAATGTAACCTCACAAGAGATTCGTGTCATGGAGCTTCTTCAAAACAGAAAATGGGAAGTTAATAGACTTATAGGAAAAAAGACATGTTTTAAAAATACAGTATGACAAGTCTATGAAGCACTAACTGAAGAACCGAAAAAAAAAAACACACACAGTTTTCATAGTAGCAATAAAGGATCCTAAGAATATTAAATAGCATGTGCTATTTATAAAATAAGAGTTAAATAAATAATTAAGTGCTATTGAAATAAAAAATGGTAGAATCCTAGAAGATACTGAATGTGAAAACATGGGCTATGGAGGAATTAAAAATTATACTAGTTCCTTATTAATAGTAATATCTGGTGATATTATCTAGAATATACTTTTCAGGGAACAGTATTGTTTTCAGGGAACAGAATTGTTTTCAGGGAACAGTAGAGCAGACTGGCAACAGCTGTATTTGGAAACACATAAAATAATTTGTGTAGAAGTTAAAGTTCTTTAAAATACTTGTTTTAAAATTATTGCTTATTTCTCAATTTACCAGCATATGCTTAATTCTCAAGCAACAACTTGTAATCTTTATTAAATTCTGAGCTAACATTATAAATTAATATATAAAGTTATTTTAGCCACTGCAATCAATCATTCTAAAATCTACCATGCCAGAAGACACTCTCTACTAAATTTCAAAAAAGGGTTTAACTTAATTTGGCTCCTTCCTGAGATGACTAGGCACTTAACAGTACTAGCTGCTCTCCCAGAGGACCTGCATTTGGTTCTTAGCACACACAAGGCAGCTCGCAACTTAACTCCAGTTCCAGGGCATCTTTTGCCTTAAATCCTTAAGAAGATTTATTTCAAGCCTTTCCTATTTAACATATACTGGGATACAAAGACAAAGACCATAGAAATGATATGAAGTCTTTCTCTTTTCAGTTAACTAAAAAAACGACTAATCTTGAAGGATGGCTATACTACATGTCAAGTATGCTATCTATAGAAAATTCACAACTTACCATTTTCTGTCTTTAATAACCGCCATGAAACCATTAGAATGCTACATATCTAATTATCATATCAATTAGAAACAATTAATTCAAAATGGAAATATCTTATTCTTGTAAGGAAAAATATGCACTTTATTTTAAGGACCATAACGTTATCATGTAAATATACCTTTAAGAATTCTTCATGTACTTGTTGAATTGTTTTCAGTCTCTGGTTCTGAATAAATCTAGAATTTTGAAAAACCTTCTCCTGTTCCTTAAAATCATTCTACAAATACAAAAGAGAAAAAAAACTGTCTTAACAATTTGGTAAGAGCTGGTTGTTGCCATGGATCACATATGTGCAAGGCAAACGTAGTCCCTCTGAGGTACAGTTTAAACCCTAAAATTTTAAATTTAGAAAACAATACTATTCTAAACTCAGAAAAAGACATTTTAAGATGACTGCCCTTAATATTTTCCTTTAGCGAGCATTATGTCTAAGTGTGGCTACTCTTACTCCTCACATGCTATGCTTCTCCTTCCTCAGCATCCTAAAATAACCCCCGCACAAGGTAGGAAATCATCTTCAAGACATCACTCATTCTTGGACATTTCAATCTCTAAACAAGCCTGGATGTGTTTCATTCAACTCAAATACCTTCACTATTCTTACTTAAGCTTTGCTTATAATAGATTAATTGCAATTGTGATACCAACCACAAGCTTTTCATGTTTTTCTTGAAATTTCTTAAAATCTGCATCCCATTGCTCAAACAGATTTGCAAATGCCTGAGCAGACTCTTCATTAAGCTGTGCCCTGTAAAACATAATAATATTTTACCCCTTACTAATATAAAAACAACACTCAGTAATAATGTTACCTCTTATACTATCATGAAAACAACATTTGAGACAAAATTGAACTGACATGCTATCACAGTATAAAGAGGAAATAATAGTTAAATATTTTGCTGGAAAACTTAGAAGTAAATTAGATTTATATTGATTCCAGAAGAACTTTTTCCTAACATAAATGTCAATCTCATGCAGCAGTTTTTGAAAACTAGGGAACTTTCATCATACATATTGATTTTCAGAAAATATTATCTCTAAATACTTTATTTTTCACTTTTTCTACTGAATGTTGATTCTCACAAAATATCAAATCATTTACAATTACTAACGTTTCACTAATTTCCCCACTCTCCATTTTGGCATAGTCACAATTTTGCATAAAGCAAGAGCTAAGTGATTAATATGCTCAAATTGACCTTTCTCTACACTGTCTGTCATAGCTAACAATGATTAGTTTTTATTCACCTAAAATTGATCTAACTAATTTCAATAGTGAATACTAAGGAGTGATAAACCTCAATTGTTACTTAAAGGATTTTTACTTAAACGTAATCTTCCCTGGCTTCTATGAAGAAGCTCTATGAAGACAGATGGTACCTACCTTCTTAGAGAAAACTCAAGTCAAACATTCTCCCTATACTTCCAAATAAACAGATTAATAGCATTTTTCTTGAGTGATTTATATCAGTATATATTAAAAATTGATATCAAGATAATTCTTAAAGAAAAACTTACATTGCATCTTCGTGTGAGTTCCAAACTTCTTTCATTTTCTTCTCAACTCCATCAAAAGATTGTTTTGCAGATGTCTCCATTCTTTGTCTCTTAGCACTAAGAGCACGGTTAATGTTAACTATATTAAAAATTAATATTGGTTAGAATTCAATGCCAAAGAAAATTATTATGTTTCTACATAGTCAAATAATTACAAATTTGAGCAATGTGTACTCAATAGCAAAGATATCTAAAACAAAATTTTAAAATGCTATCAACATGATAGCACACAATTTTCATACTTTGAACATCTGGTATGTTGAATTTTCTGACCAGGTCTGTTCCATCAGCAAGTTCTATGAAAACATTCCAAATTTAAAACTTGGAAATCTGAAATATTTCTGATCCTAATTATTTTGAGCAACCACACCACAATTAGGCTTTTTCTAACGGATGATGTTGGGAGAGATGATAAAATTAATAACCAAAACAAAGGAGGAAGGTGGATGTTATCTATGAGAAAAGAATTAAATTAAAAAATTTATAAAACATTCTATACTAGAAGCACATGTTCCCTGAGTTATTGTCTGAGAGAAGGAAATGAAATAGTTTATTAAAAATAGAATCTAGTCGGGCACTGGTGGCACACGTCTTTAATCCCAGCACTTGGGAGGCAGAGGCAGGTGGATTTCTGAGTTCGAGGCTAACCTGGTCTACAGAGTGAGTTCCAGCACAGCCCTGAAAAAAAAAAGAATCTAAAAAAAGGTTAAACGTAGCACCTGAGAAGAGAGAAGCAGGTGGACCTCTGTCAGTTTCAGGCCAAATAGGTCTACAGAGTGAGTTGTAGGCCAGGCTGGTCTACAGAGTAAGTTCAAGGAGAGACAAAACCACAGAGAAACCCTGTCACTAAAAACCAAAAAAAAAATAGTTAATTCAATTATTAAAATTACTTCTAAAAGAGACTGTCAATGAGAAGCTGGGGCTGTTGTTCAGTTTGTAAGTGCTTGCCTATCGTATCTTCTTACTATGCTTTGGCTCTCCTTTATATTTCATCAAGCATTCATAGATCATTTTCACCCTAATGTACAGCAAGCAGTTCATACAAAAATTTAAATGTCAAATATTCTGTGGTAGCCAGGAATGGTAGCATATACCACTAATTCAGTCTGTGGCCAGCCTGTCCGACAGCCCAAGTTCCAGGCCATCCAGAGCTGCATAATCAAACTGTGACTCAATAAGGAAAAATATTCTTTTTATCAGTTACTTTTAATAACCATAGCAAAGCTCTATTATTAATCAATAATTTGTCATTTTAGTAGCTAAATAAGTGTTTCCTATAATAAATATATGAAAGAGATGATCTCAGCACCTATATAATATGAGACAACAGATTACAAAACATGTACTTCTTCCAAAGAAGTTGATTATATGAGTAATCTTTAAAGGGGTCTGATATTAACTATTTTTATATGTGTGGGGAAGGGTCTGCTGCATCTAGGCCAGTACACCATGAACCTGGTTCCCACTAAGGTGAAAAGAAGGCACTGGATTCCCTTAGACTAAAGTTAAAGATGGCTGTGAGCCACCATGGGCATGCTGGAAATCAAACTGGATTCCTCTAGAAGATCAGCCAGTGCTCTTAAACCACTGAGCCATTTCTCTGTCCTCTATTAACTTTTTAAAAAGAGTACTGTCCCCTTGGTTGGGCTTATCTGTCCTATAATGCCAACATCTGTGAGGTTGTCAATAATCTACAGTGTTAATGCCAGCCCCATCCTAAGACTTTCTCAAAACAAAGTAAACAACAGTGAATATTCTCTCCAAGAAAACTAGTATAACTGATCCTTAACATTGTTTTTTTTTTAAACAAAGGGGATTATTGGCTTGTATTTTAAATTTCCTTACTATCAAAGTTTCACATTATATTATAATTTATTAGAATGAAAATAATGAGTTATTTTAGAAGCTTCAATTTATACTGCCTATTCTAAAGAAATGAATATAGTATAAATCCTAGGAAATAAATTGAATTAAAAAACTGATGTAGACAGTAAAAGAAACTGATATACAGAATAGTACATCATTTCATCTGTTCAAAGAAGTATAAAAACTTTTCTTATTTTCTTATTCTGAAATTCCATTGAAGTCACATGTCTTAAAACATCGTTTTTACTTCTCTCACCATTGAAACATTTAAGGAAGTATATCTATGATGCTAAATCACAAATACTTATGAAAAATCTTATGAAAACAAGGCATTGAAGAGCATAAATATATATGTATATATATATATATATGTATATATATATATATATACACTCATGCATATAGAGAGAAAGTATACTGGCTAATATATTTTATGCAAATTGTTATGTAGTTTTAAAAATTTAATAAAAATATAAAAATATCCAAAACATACCTCCAATTTTTCCAAGAATAACCTCTACCTTTTCCCTATGAAGAAACCAAAATTATTGAAGCTGGCACTGTACTTCAGTAATAGAGCATTTCCCTAGTAATAAGCATGCATAAAACCCTCTGTTGGATATAAAACACTGTTTAATTAAGGATTCATAAGGTAGAATAGTTTGGGAGAAATAGCAAATATTTTATATATGCTACTTGTTACATAAAAATGCAAACATTTCTTGAAGTACATTATTCAAAAAACATATTTTTTAATATTTTACCCCGGATCTGCATACAGTTCTATAGGACTTTTCTTCCCTTGTGAATCGGATGTTGAACTCAGTTCTGTTGACAAGGAAAAGAAAAAGAAAAACACTTAATGAAACTAAATATGTTATCTTAAGAAACTGAAATTAAGCCAGGTATGGTGTTGCACACTTTTAATCCCAGCACTTGGAGGCAGAGACAGGAAAATCTCTGTGAATTTGAGGCCAGCCTAGTCTGCAAAGAAGTCAAAGACAGCTAGGGCTATAGCACAGAAAAAACCCTGTCTGGAAAAACCTAAAAAAAGAAAAAAAGAAATTGCAATGAAACAGTACACTTTATGTTTTTTCACAAACATTTGACAACTTAAGGTTTTGTATTAGATACATGAATACAAAATTTTCTTTGACAGTTAAATGAAGTTAGATCACAATTCATGGCCATTTATAGAAACAAATTTCCAAGTCTTTCTTGGATAAAATTAAATAGAAAGTAATAAATATTAAATAGTATTAATATTAAAACATTAATTGTATTAATATTAAATAGTATTATGTGGGACCTTAATGAGGCATTAAGAAAATGCCTAATGCATGCTATATTGTATAGCACTCGAGATTTTTAATTTTTAGTCTAGATATACTCAAGCAGTAATGTTAATAGATAATTCTGATGTTCCTACTTTTTATAGTAATGTTAGGCAGTTATCATTCACAATGCTTAGGAACAGAGATGTTTAGTATATTTAGAATTATATTTCACTTTGGAATATTTCTATTAACTCATGACCCACTGCACAGAGAAACATACCAAATCTATAGCTCAATTTGCGAGCCCAAAAGATGGAAGAATTAAACATTACGCTAATGTTCTTAATGGGAAATGGGAATATTTTGTAAGACTATTTAGAAGAAAGTTTTACCGGGGTTTTATCAAACGTGGACACCAATTAAAAACTTGTTCCCAGGGAACATTAGAGCAACCCAACAAGTTCTCTGCCTGAAAACACTTACGAATAACTTGTGTTTTCATAAAAGGTATTCTAAAAGAACTTTTAAATTTCTTCTAAAGCTATGTAATACTTAGACCCACATTCAGCAATATGCTTAACTCTCCATCTAAAAACACCCTCAACTGTCCAGCCTTTCTTGGCTACCTATAATCATTATAATTTCAATTCAGTATTTCCTATTCAACAAACACTGGGAATGCACATAAGAAGATAATGTAGAAATAATGCATCGAATTGATCTCAGATAAGCAGAAAACAATGACTTAAGTCTTAATCAGCTATCAATATGGTGCATGATAAGTACATTCCTAGGTAAAATTCGTAATTTGCCATGTCCCATCTTCAACAATCACCATAATACAATTAGATCGCTATAGCTATATTTAATACTTTTGTCTGAAAACAATTCAAATAAAAAGCGGTTAAAATCATATATTGAAAATGTTTCAGGCCCGCGCGTCTTAGTCTGCCTGCACCAGACAGGAAAGCAGGCTCCCTTGGCTCCTCGACCCTAAGGCGCTAGGCGAGCCCGGAGCTTGGGGCTTTTCCTCTGAGGCTGAGGGATCCACAGTGGCCAAGGAGGTGGCGCTGAGCCTACGAGGAAGAGGCAGCTAAGGTGGTGGAGGCTGTGGCAGCAGAGCATAAAGGGGCCAGGGCCTGGTGATGAGGTGAGCGCTGAGGCAGGGCCCAGAAGCTCAGTGGGCCTAGGCCCTCAGCTCCTCGGATCCACACTCAGGAGCCCCGTGTTCTCAGGTCTACACGCGACCGTTCGGGCTATCTCAAGCCCCCTCGCCCCTTCCCTGTCCCTCCCCAGTCCCCTTCCCTGCCCCGGGGGCCATCACCACCATTTCCCCCATGGCTCTCAAGAGAATCCACAAGGAATTGAATGACCTGGCCCGAGATCCTCCAGCACATTGTTCATTGAGCAGGTCCTGTTGGAAATGATAGGTTTCATTGGCAGGCTACAATAATGGGGCCAAATGACAGCCCCTCTCAGGGTGGAGTATTTTTCTTGACAATTCATTTCCCAACAGATTACCCCTTCAAACCACCTAAGGTTGCATTTACAACAAGAATTTATCATCCAAACATTAACAGTAATGACAGCATTTGTCTTGATATTCTAAGGTCCCAGTGGTCTCCGGCACTAACTATTTCAAAAGTACTTTTGTCCATCTGTTCTCTGTTGTGTGATCCCAATCCAGATGATCCTTTAGTGCCTGAGATTGCTCGGATCTACAAAACAGATAGAGAAAAGTACAACAGAATAGCTCGGGAATGGACTCAGAAGTATGCGATGTGATTAAAGAAATTATTGGATAACCTCTACAAATAAAGCTAGGGGAACTCTGAAAGAGAAAGTCCGTTTGATTTCCATTTGACTGCTTTCTATGAGCCCACGCCTCATCTTCTCCTGTGCACATGTCTACCTGACACAGCAGTGCTGCGTGTTGTACATACTTGGAACAACAAACTAGAAATGCTGTACTTCTGTACCAACATTGCCTCCTAGCAGAGAAGTGTGTGTGTGAAAAGCCAGTTTTCCGGGCATAACCTAGGTGTGAGACTAAAAGCTTTCCTTACTGACTTAACTTTGGATAATGGCAAGATGTAAGGGGTAGTGGGTACACAGTGTGTGCTTGAATAGGAGGAAAAAGCTCCAGTGACCCGTAGGAGATTGTCCTTAAGTGGAATCCATCTAATCTCAAACAGTCCTAAAAAGCAAGGTGAAGAATGTGAAGCTGTTTCTGTATTCATTTCATCCTGAAGGACCTACAACTTAGGTGAAAGTTATGACCAAACAGACTAAACTACATGTTATGTTTTAAGGTCTAAGGTTAACTGATCAACATTTAAATGGACTGGAGCTCTTAGTACATAAAGTGTGATGGGCTTTGTTCCCAACACTTCCACATCTCCCTACCCTTTCAGCTTCCTCCTTTTAGCCCCTTTCCATAATCTTTGGTTTGTATGTGGTTTCTCAGTTAATTCATAGCTAATAGTTCTTATTTTTCTTATGTTTTTAACTGCTTTAGGCCTCTTTCGATGTAAGGGTGAAAATTTATTTGATGGAAATACTTGTGTATGTTTAAAGACCCAGTTTGCTCCTCCGGAGCTTGTACGTTCAAGAAGGATTAATCTGTGTAATAAACTGATTACTACAGTCATTACAGATAATTTTGTGTGAATAGGCTTTTTGATTTAAAAACTTGGTGTAGCTAAGATTAGTGGTGGATTTTTCCTCACCCCTGAAATGTTTTCATTTCTATTTGTTGCATTTCAAAATCATGAAACAATTCCAGTTTACATACTAAAAAGATATAAGAGCAATTTTATTAAACAACATAGAGGCATAAGCTTAAAGGCATTTTCATGAAACTTATATGTGCACCATTCCAGGAACATGACTGTTAAACTAAATAAATTTGATTTGTTAATGAAACTGAGCAGCATTTCACCAAAACCTTGTGACAGTCTCTTGGTACATAGGACATAAAACACAAAGGTGTTGCTGTTTGATGAGTTAATTGATTGTAATTATAAAGAGTAACTGACCAACCTGGGAAACATGAGCACAATCTTGTATTGGAGAGTCTACGTTATTACTTTGCACTAACATTTGCGAGATGTCCATTGGTTTAAAATTGTACTGTATGTGGCTTTTTGAAGTCTTCCCTTGACTCTAGTAAAATGTAGTTTGAAATTTGTAAACAACTGTTAATCCAGAAGCATTCATGTGAATTAGGCAAGTCACCTCCCCTCGTCCCTTTTCCTAACCTAATATAATCCAGGCCAGCTTGAAGGCCATGGCTGATGCTCTCTAGTCATCAGGATCTTTGAAATGCATCTTTACACCCTTGCACAAAAATTGAGGAATAAATGACCACTGCTTTTGTTTTTTTTTTAAAAAGAAAACGTTTCAACAAATTGCACAAGGCAGTATACACATATTTTTCAAGGTATTATGCTTCAAGGTATGTACCTGTATGTACTGCATAGCCATCTGCATAATTAGTTTCATTCGTTGGTTCTGTTTAATTTTGTGCTGTATTAGCATCATTTGTTGTTGGTGTAAAATATTCTACAAATATAAAATAAAGCTTATGTAATAAATTTTGGTAAAATATTTTAGTTGTTCTTCTAGGCTTCATATATTATAGGTAAACACTATTACTCTAGGCTACATACATTCCCATCCCCAAAGCAAAATAATAATTCTATAATTCCATACTGAAGTCAAAAGGAATAACTTTAAAATGACTACATTCAACATTTTACTTTGACAAATATATGTCTAAATTTAACTAATTTTAAAAAATCGTTAATACGCAATATAAAGATCCCACTAGTCACTAAATAGGAATTATTTCACATTTAACACAGGGTCACCCTATGTTGCACATGCTGGCTGGAACTTGTGCCTCTTCTGTCTCAGCTTCCCACATATCAGACAGTATGCAAGTTAAAAAGAAATGAAAACAAGTAGAAAATTTTTATATTCAAGTAAGAGCTTATTCTTTGATATCTCAATATCTACAATATAATTAAGTTTAAGACTCACTTCATCATGGCTGCATACTGTGTCTGGAACACTCAACTCCATCTAGTCTACCTAGTGGTAACATTTTCACTTCCTGATGGTCCTATTTCACTAAGCATACAGAAACAATATGAAGGAAACATTGATTCTCTCTTCACCCACCTCTATCTGTCTATGCTCTCATTTCTCAGGATCCAGTATACCTGCTCTTTACCAAGTTCTCGTCATATTCCCATTCATTCCCCACAATTCAGCTTTTACATCCTCTACTTTTTATTTCTGATCTGATCCTTTAGGCAGGCCAGTTGACAGCAGGCTGTCCCCTAACAGCTTCTCTACAGGATGAGGCATGAAGGTCACAAGATCAAGGCAATGCCTGAACTATAGGTCGGCCTGGGAAAGTTAACGAAACCCTGTCTCAAAAGGAAAAATACGAACTGTCTGAGGCTATAGCTTAGTGTTGAGATATTTACTAGCTTGCATGAAACCCTGGGTTCTCATTCCATACCCACCAGGCCAAAAAGGTGAATAATTCCTTTGTCCAAAAATTATTCCAATAATGCATAAGCATGCTATTTCACTCAGCTAAAAATCCAAACCAACCAAAAACCAAATAAACACACAAAACCTCTGAAAACCTCTAATTCATGTGTTCTAATACTACCCAGTCTTCTCTTTGTGTCCTGTAATGGACGCATTTTAAGCCGTTTTTGTTTTATTTTTGAGACATTCTTACTATCTGCTCTGGACAACGCTGGCCTCGGGATGCACTTGCCTCAGTCTTGCCAAGTGTTGGAACTGCGTGTACCACCACACCTGGTTCCAATTAGTTTTGTACTCACTTTTACAACCAAAGCATTCTGTGCAATACACCAATGACTTCCCGTTGTTAAATCCAGCCTACTTGGTCTAGCTTACTTGGCACACATAATGGTCTTTTCTTTACAAATAGTTCCTTTAATCGGGGTAGTTTGCTTTGTACCAACTAGGCTATTTGTCTGTCTTCTTTACTAGTTTCTTCTCAGTCTCAGAACTCTAAACAATGAAGTGCTCATGTAGCCTGTCCTCAGACTTCCCATTTATATCTTTAATCACTCCTTTGGTGATTCCATCCAGTTTTTATGGTTTAAGACTGTATCTAACCTGAAATTTTTCAACTTTGTACCCCTAGTCCAGACTTTTTCTGGATCCCCGACCAGTGGCCATTTCAATACCAAACTTTCCTGTGCACCTCCAATTGAGCATCGCCAAGAATCTGCTGACCTATGGACTCCAAAATTATTTGGTATGATCATCTCTCACAGATCTTAAATTTTAAAAAAAATTGATGATTATAAGCAATGAAAAAATAAAATATAAAGAGTAACTAATACAACTTTATAATATATGAGTGTGGTGGGCGGCTTGACTTGTACTACAGGTCTAGACATTGAGAGTAAACCATTTTCTGAGCTGGTATTGTGGTTTAGCCATGATGTACATTTACTAGCTTGCAACAGGCCCTGGTTTCAGTTTCAAGACAAAAAAACGTCAGGGGAGGGGCAGGGAGAAAAGGAGGGAGAAAGGGATAATGTTGGAACAAAAAGAAAGAAGAAAAGAAAGGAAGGAAAGGCAGAAAGAGGGAGAGAGGGAGAAAGAAAGGGAGAGGGAACGTGAATTACTTTAAAAACAATCACCCTCTCAATTGTTATATGGAAGGAAGAAAATGTAATCTTCATTGACATCCAAGAAATATTTGTCAGTTCTATGACGGCCTGGGGTTAAAACACTACTTGCTTACAGAACAATCAAGTAAAACATTTTCTATGGAGATTCCAATAGACAGGTGATAATATATCCTAAGTAATTTGCACCAATATATACTGAGAAATGATATAAACGTGACTCTAAAATTTCTAGCAAACTTACAATTGCTTTTGTTTGGTTTTCCAAACTTCTTTCATTTTGTAGCTACTCTCTTTGGAAATCATTTGGGAATACATTTGGATTCTTCTTCTCTTCTCGAGAAGAGAATTGTTAGCATTATCTGTATTGAAAATAAAGGGTAATATTAAAAAACATTCTATTGTTCCTAAACATTCAAGCATATATTAGTATGACTAAAGATTATTAAACATATCAATGATACTTAAGAATTAAATTGAAATATAACACCAACATGGTACACACACACAAAAATCATATGTTTGCTAGGCGGTGGTAGTGCACGCCTTTTATCCCACCACTTGGGAAGCAGAAGCAAGTGAATCTCTGAGAGTTTGAGTTCAGCCTAGTCTACAGACTGAGTTCCAGTGTAGCCAGGGCTAAACAGAGAATTCCTGTCTTGAAAACCTGAAAACCCCACAAAGTTTCATATTTTAGAGTGCTTAGAATTTTGCATTTTCATCCTAGGGATATACAACCAGTGATGTCAATGCAAATAAAATAAAGCACACAAAACTCTGAAATCTGGAATATTTTTGGACCTATATATTTTGCTTAAATAATATCCAACTTCATCTGAGTTCTGATTTTCCTGGTTGAAGATACTTTTAAAGTTGTGACATGATAATAAACAATACAGGAAAAAGCAAAAGGCTCAAAGGTACACTTCAAGTGCTTCACAAACACCTTGCTAAAGGGAAACATTTCTAAATTCTAGAAATGCTGTCCACTGAAATGATATCATGGGCTTCTGTCCTGAGGTCAGCAGTCAAGCTTTAACTCCAGAAATGATCCTGAAAGTGCACTATTAGAACTCAAGCTTTAAAATACATACAAATACTCTTAAAACGTAGAATCTAAGTCATCTTTAAATCCAATAACAAGATATTTGCATAAAATAGGCCCAATACTCATATATATACATATGCATACATACATACATACATATATGTACACATACATACATACATACATACGTGTATATATAAATTAGCTTTGGTCTGAGGACATGTCTCAGTGGTTAAATTGCTTGTTGTGACAAGCAGGAGAACCAGAGTTTGAATTTCCACCACCCACATCAAAGCCAGGTGTGATGGTGTCCTTAACCATAGTCCTTAGGGGTAGAGACAGGCAGAGTCCTGGGACTCTTTGGCCATTCAGGATCGCTGAAATGATAGCTCCAGATACAGAAAAATCCTGTCTCAAAAAATTAAATCGGAAGATCTGGAAAGATTGCTCAGTAGTTAAGAACATCAACAGATCTTCTAGAGAACCCGGGTTCAATACCCAGCAACCACATGGTGCCACATAACCATACCCAAAGGGATCTGATGCCCTTTTCAGGCTTTTGAGGCCACCAGGCAAGCACATGGAGCATGCATACATACATGCAGGCAACACACACACAGACACAGACACACACACAGACACACAGACACACACACACACAAACACACACACACGCTTGACAAAGGCATTTCAGTTCCAAAATCAACCTCTGGCACCCACAGGCTCTCACATAATTGCTCATACAGGTGCACGTATGTATAACACACATACACACACACACACACACACACACAAATGAAAAATTAACTCGTAAGCATGGAGAAAATGTAGAAATAGTTTAAGATAATTTCAAGGAGCTTTTCAAAGGGGATTCTTAGTAGTAAGTAGAACAGAGCATAAAAATTCAATACTTCAAATAATGTTTACTAAACATGTTTTTCTACCATAAATAGGAAGCCTTCAGTAACTACAATGAATCTGTACTATTAGATTCAATTTTATACTTTCAGTATCTATAACCACAAACTTATGAAAAAGATTAGAAAACAAATTCTTTGTCACCATCAAATAGAAAAATATGTCTCTGGGAAAACTTCATGATATCAACAATTCCTATAAAAGAAGCAATTATTATTAACTCTTTTGAAAAGAGCCCAAAGTGCGTGCAGTGTCTCATGCCTATAATTTTAGCACCCAGGAAGCTGAGCGATCTATAGATTAAACCTATAATTGGCCTCATAAAACTTCCAGGGCAGTTTGAAGTCACAATTTACAGTAAAACCCTGTCTCAAAACCAAGTAAGCAACACGCAAAATTAACAAAGAAACTATTAAAATGAGTTCATTCAATGGATAAACATAGTATTTAAACTTCAGGCCTTTCTCTTCCACAAAATTTATCTTAATTTTGATTTTTTTTATTTTATACATATGGATGTTTCCACAAACACATGTGTGTATAACACATGTGTGTCTACAGATTTCAGAAGAGAGGATGAGATCTAGAGTGATATATGGTTATCGAGGACCTGGAATTATAGATGTTTGTGAGCTACCATGTGGATGCTGGGAACTGAACAGAAAAAGGAATTCAGGAAGGGGCGCACAAAATAAATTTGTGAATGAAAGTTGATACACAGAAGCAGGTCTGTGTACTATCACTTAGTCTGTGAATAGAAAGAATTGCAACTCTGTCCAATTTGTTTTGGCTTCAAAAGCTCTAGTTGAGTCTCACAGGTCTAAAAAGCATCATTTTTATTTTTTTTTAAATGATGGTAAGGTTCAAGTACAAATATTGTTTTAAAATCACAAAATTTGTGTAAAATCGTGTGCTGAGAAGGCATTAAATGACAGTTAATGTAGAACACTGATTAACATTTCCTTTTACAGAAAATAATATATGGCTTTAAATAATTTTCTGAAAACATAAATATCTCCAAAAACACATACCTCCAAATTTATCCAACATACAGCGTATTTCATCTCTGTTTATCAAACATACGGTGTATTTCATCTCTGTGAACAAAGGACAATAAAAAGTTAAAGCTAGAAATATAGTTGACCGGTAGGGCATTTGCCTAGCACACACAAAACTTTACCCAGAAAGTCCTTTTAATTATTTATAATAAATATATACTATTTGGTTTGGAACAAATGTCATATACATTTAAAATCCCTGTTGCACAACCAAAGTGAACTTGTATTATTAACTTTTAACAATTCATACATGTATTCCCAACACTAATTTCTTCATAACTCTTCCAATCTTCCCAGCTGGTTCCCCTCTTATTTTTATGATTTTCCCCCTTTTCTTTGTGTGTGTACCTGGGAAGATCTCGTGCAGGTAGTCCTATCGTCCTAGTTGCTATGTGTTTGTGATCACAAGGTCTCAAGGATCCCAGGCTGGGATTGAACTTGATATATAGCTGAGGATGACCTTGAATTCCTGCTCTTCCTGAATCTACCTCGCTAGTGCAGGGATCACAGACACTACTTTGAAGTACTCTATCGAAATGGCAAAACAAAATTATTTGAAAATATTACCTCATATCGTCATCTGCTTCTACAGGAGGCGATTTATTCTCATCCTTGTCAATTGCTTGTCTATTTTATGTATTGACAATAGAAAACGGAAAAATTTAAAATTATGCTATATTAGTAATAGTTAATAAAGTAGTATCGATTTGCATTTCCCTGGAAAAATTACCCATGTGAGATTTTGAAGCAGTTTTTAGAAACGAAATAATTTCTTTGCAGGTTTCATTAAATAAATTCACAATTTGCCAGCATTTTACGGGAACAACGTTCAAGTCTTTTCCTGGGATAAAAATCATAGCAAGTTATGATTTCTCAACCTACTGTTACTACAGTGCCAAGAAAAGATATCTGTGTTGCTAAAAGTCTGGTATGGGAATATATAGATAGATGTAAACTTAGAAAAGAAGTATAGGAAAACCCTTAGCAAATTTTATTACATTTCAGGTGACTTGCAAAAACGTCTAATGAACTACAGCACATGATCATTGTCCAACATTGGATATGCTATACCTTCAGAAACAGCCTTCTCTGAAACATTTATATCATCTTCTTCATCATCAAAGTCAAAAAGTATTAAGCGCTCATCCTTTGATACCTCCATGACTTTCCTAAGTTCCCTTCTTCTATTGGTAAGCACTCAGATGTCTTCCTAGTTAAAAAACAAGGGATAAAAAAACCACAAAACCTCATTATCTGAATCCAAAGGTATCACTTAAATTGGTCAAAAAAAAAAATCAAATAATTATCTTAGCTCAATGAAAGATTGTTTTTTCTCTTTTTTAAAATTTATTTTTAATAATTTCTCCTTACCAGAGAATTTTGTATCCATATTCAATATGGTGACATATATATGCATTTCCCCTTACCATCTCCTCTCCTCCATGTATTCCACTGAACATGTCCCTTTCCATCCCAACTTTGTTTTAAAAACTTCTTTAACTTACTTCTTTGAAAAACTTCTTTTGAACCAAAGTTTATCTGTCATTTCTCGATTTTAAAAAGGCAAAAACAGGCCAGTCTATACTATGTGAATCCTCTCCTCTCACCCAAAAAAAGGATAAGCAAAATGTGTTTGCATTTAACTTTCGTGGAATCTGAATTTTGGTCCTATCTCCCATAGACTGTTTTTAAACAAAACATTAGCAATCCTCTATGTATCTCAGTTTCAACGTAAAATCACAGTGCTATCCAGAAAGATAACAAATACTGCAATTGTACATTCATGCCAAAAAGACCCAATGCTCCATCTACCACATACACCCACCAACCACCACCACTCACACCAAAAGCCCTTATATGGAGAAACTGGGGATTTGGGGAAGCTGAGGATTTCAAACATCTGAAGATTTAAGATCAAGGCCAGCCCAAGCCCAGTCAGACTCCACTATAAAGGAAGATCCCATCCTAGAAAACTAAAACTGACAGAAAAAGCTGAACTTGGTGGTGTAAGTCTTTAATACCAATACGTGGGCGAATGAGACTGTAGGGTCCGTGGTTAAAATCCATCCCAGATTACTTATTAATTATTACTTATTAATCTCCTGCAATGTCTCCTCTTTTTTTCATTCATTCTTCCTTCAACACTTCCCTGTCTCCAATGTCCTTACAGTCCAGACCAAAGGAACACACCATAGAGAAGACAATGAAGAGGAATCCTCAGTTTGTTTCTAACAGATTCTGGACACCACACAGGACAAGCACCAAGGACCCTCTCCTGTGCTGTCAGGTACCATGAACTCTGATTTCCTTCTTCACCCTTTTCTCAAAAGAGATGTAAAATGCTATTAGGACCCCTGAAGTCAGAACGAATTAATATTCATGGGAAAGTTTCAGTAGCTCTACTTTTGATCGCCATAGATAACCAAAACCAAGAATCAGGGAAGTTATGAACAAGATGAGAAGATTGTGTTTTCCCTAAATGTTACCACTGTAATTGTCAAGGAACTCTGGGAAGCACAAGAAGACCTGAAAGCCAACACAAACTTAAGAAACTTGTAATCATTTGAACTCCATTTGCAATTCTCTCTGAACACACTAGTTCTCCACAGGCACACTGAAAGCTTTCAAATGGGTGCATACTACTCCTGTGCCAAATTCTGGTCCTCTGCAAGAGCAACCCTGCTATGAACTTAATAAACTGAAAAGCAAGAGGCCTCAGATCTCCTAGAAGCTCAGCAGTTTGTGGGAAGATTATGAAAGGAAAACAAGAAAAATTTAGCTATGTCTTTACCTTCTAGGGCATCACCCGCATGAAGAGGGGCAGGCCCCATGAGCCACCCCCAGAGTCCATGTGCCTCCTCTAGGGCCCATACACAGCCCACAAGCCCGATGTGACTCCCCCAGGGCCCATGCTCCTCCTCTAGGGCCCATAAGACTCTCCCAGGGACAATGTACCAACCCCAAGGCCCATGCACCGCCCCCAAGGCCCATGCACCGCCCCCAGGGCCCATGCTCGGTGCCCAGAGCCCATGCACGCCATGCGCACGCAGGTTGTAACAACAAGTGCGCATGTGCATATCTTTCAGCCAATCAGCAAGGAGCCTGGTCTGGTCCTGGCTTTTCTCTCACTCAACTGAGACACCATTTTGCAGGCCCCATGAGCCAACCCCAGAGTCCATGTGCCTTCTCTAGGGCTCATACACCGCCCACAAGCCCGATGCGACTCCCCCAGGGCCCATGCTCCTCCTCTAGGGCCCATAAGACTCTCCCAGGGACAATGTACCAACCCCAAGGCCCATACACCCCCCCAAGGCCCATGTACCGCCCCCAAGGCCCATGCACCGCCCCCAGGGCTCATGCACGGTGCTCAGAGCCCATGCACGCCATGCACACACACATTTTAACAACAAGTGCGCATGTGCATATCTTTCAGCCAATCATCAAGGAGCCTGGATGGTCCTGGCTTTTCTCTCACTCAACTGAGACACCATTTTGCTGAAGAAGCTTCGCGGAGGAGGTTGCTAGAGTTGTGAGAGTCTTCGCTTATCCGTAGACCGGTAAGCCTGTTTCACCCAATGGAGTTAGTTCAGGTGCAAGGAAGGGACAAGTGTAAAGAGAAGGGAGTGTGAGAAGGAAGGCGTGTGAAGGACTGGGGGAATTGTGCACTGCCTCAAGGGTGGTCCGTCCAGGACATCATTTTGCCTGTGAGACGATTCCTGTAGGCTTTACTCTGGGCCTCGGTGGAGGGAATGAAAGCCCCGAGGCGTGGGAACCCTGGGAATTCTTAGTCATCATTTCAGTCAGATGGCAACTGGGATCAAAGAGGGAGCCTATAGGAGAGGTGAGGGAAGGGTAAGGAGGAGCTACATAGGGTAGGAGGGACTTGGGAATGGGCATTTTGGTGGACTCAGGGACCAGCACATGATATGCATATGGAGGAAACACTGGCGGACTCAGAAGTGTGGCTGGAAACATGTTGTCTGCAGCCTGTATATCGAGGGACAGAAACTTACTTATTCTTATTTTAGCCAATACCGCCTTTTTCTTGTTTTTATATATACAATCTGTCTATACTATAAGCACATTCTTTCTACCTTTTGGTTGTAACAAGAATTGTTAAGTCAAAGTCAGTTCTCTTAAGCCAGGCCTGTATACTTTAAAAACCCACTTTAATTTTTCTGTATATGGTGTTGCATGTATGGTACAGACGGGATAGACGTTACTGTTTTTAAGAACCAGACTACATTTTTTTTAAAAAAAGATCTCTCTCTCTCTCTCTCTCTCTCTCTCTCTCTCTCTGTGTGTGTGTGTGTGTGTGTGTGTGTGTGTGTGTGTGTGTGTAGGCCAGAGGGGACTTTATATCTGCTGGAGTTTGAATTTCAGGCATATTTGAGCTTGGTAGCACTGACATCTGGTACTGGAAACTGAATATCTGTTTTTGATGGGGGGTGATTGATGGCCTGGTGGCACACACATTTAACCCCAACATTCTAGAGGCAGAGGATCTCTGAGTTCGAGGCCAGCCTGATCTACAAATTGAGTTCTAGGACAGTCAGGGTTACACAGAGAGACCCTGTCTTGAACTCCCCGCCCCCAGTTGCACAGTGAGCCTAACTGCTGAGCCATTTGTTCAAGTCCTATTTGTCGTTATATTTTGCTCTATTTTTGTAAGAAGTGATAGTGCTTTGTATCTGGAAATTGCTTTAATAATCGTGGTTCAGTCTTTTGAGAATTGGGATTATAACAATATACAGGTACATCCATCTTTTTGTTTGATCAATTAAGCTTTTGTTTATTTGACTGTTTCTGAGACAGGGTCTCACTGTAGGCCACAATGACCAGGAACGACATATGTAGCTTATGCTGACTTGAGCTAGCCATTTTCAGCCTCCAGAATGGAATGTTGGAATTAAAGAGAACCACAGTCACCATGTCTGTCTTTTTTTTTTTTTTGATAGTTTTGAAAGTAGAGCCATGTCTTATTGCATGGTAAACATGCCCTCTACTACCAAACTGCGTATCCAACCCTGTCAATTTTTGTTTTATATTTATTTTGCTATCAGCAGATTTTTTGGGTATGTGTGTGGTCGATAATGACCGCATCCAGGGGACATATTTGGGCCGGAAACTGCCTTAAATATTTGTTCAACATTCCTAAGAATCTGACAATGATGGGACCAAAAATTAGATGTCCCAGTGCTTAAGTACAGACACGTTCGGAGTCAGGGTTAAAGCTATCATTGCAGTTTTTTCTTAAGATTTTAATTTTCAAGTATGTTTATATGTGGGTAAGTATGGCCTGTGAGTTTAATTGCTTGTGGAGGCCAGAGTTTTTAGATCCTCCTAGAGTTGCTGTTACAGGAAGTTTTGAGCCCCCTGAGGTGATTGTTGGGAATTAAGTTTAAGTCTTCTGCAAGAACAGTTTGCACTCTTAATAACTGAGGCATTTCTCCAGCCCTCTTCTTGTTTAAATTCAGATAATACAGATTTCTGACTTCTGAGTCAATAATATATGTAAACCGGTAAGCTTTTATTCAACTCAGGCCATTCTTGTAGGATATTTTACATTGTATTAGTTTAAGTTCATTGCTCTGGATTCAGATTAGAGATCTGTTCTTATTTTAGTTTTAAATGAGAAAACATTAAAAACTATTTTTCTCTGAAAAAAAAAAAACAGTCTTCATTTGAGAAACCAATAATGGACAATCAGGAGGACTTACCAGTCTATAACTTTTATGGTGTTGAAGAAGAAGAGGAAGTAGAAGAAGAAGTAGATGTTCTGGAGTATTCAGCACACTCTTCTCCTACAGGTACAATTTATCCAGTTCTGAATATTGATGGTATCCCATAATTCAATTTATTTTTGTGTATTGCGGAAGAGGACTGGTGAGAGGACAATTTATAGGATTTGGGTCTCTCCTCCATCATGTGTGTATCAAATATGAGACATGTTGATTTTAGGCTTGGAAGTAAGCTCTGCTACCTTACCTTCCACATCATCTTACGTGCTTGATTCATTTGATATTTTTTTACATAGTTGCTGAAACAGAATTAAAGTCTAATATTTCCATGCACTTTCTTTATTTTATTTGTTCTTCATAAGCCTGTATCGAAGTTCTAGGAATATATATGGTACCTTGCCATTACAGTTTTTGCACATCAATAAATTGTAAATAACATTCAGTGGTATTACCTCAGAAAGACTTAAAAACTGTTCCTATAAAACAGACATAATTTATGATTTTATTTTATCTAACCTTCAGCATAATATTGCATTTTATGCTTTTACTTTAAAATAGTGTTGGAAAATGCCTGAAAGAACTACAGATAAAATTGGTATTTCACTTAAATGAATAAAATTTAATTTCAAATGTTTTTCATTTTTTTTCTTCAATGCAGAGAGAAGCTCACTTCTTAGTAAAACTGGGAAGGCATTGGTTCTTCCAAGAAGGAATAAAAGGTAATATATTAAATTTTTGCCTACTCAAATTATTTTAATAACTGTATCTCCATATTGGGGAGGTGGAGGCAGGAGGATAAGATGTTCAGTGACATTCTCAGCTACATAGCTTGCTCATGATAATCTTTGAATTCCCATTTAAAAGAAAAAAAACACAGAAAAGAATAGGAAAAGTTTATTCCGTTTTATCTAACAAGTATTGTATATGTTATTTTACGTGTTATATTTCCTAGAAACCAAGCATTTTATATTATCAACATTCAATTGAAAGGTTTGGCTTTGTTAGTGGTAGGTATCAAACTTAGTGCTTTGAACATTGGGGCTGATGCTTGACCGTTGAATTAAACTACCAGCTTTAACTTTTTAAATGTAATTTCTTTACAGAAATGAAGTAAAGAATAGGGTGGAAAACATTGGAGGTACATTTTTTTTATGTCTATGTATCTAGAGAATTTTGCTTAAAACTATACAGTGTTAATGTGTTAATTTATACTTTATTCTCAGTGATAGGATTTTACTCTAATAATTTTGACTTAGCATTGGAGATTTTCTTAGTTAACTTTTTCTTTGATAGGAAAAGTAAAACTGGTACTTTTGAGTATGTGTGCTTTAAATGGATTTACAGACAGTAAAATGGATGAGAAACTTCCATAAAAAATAAATCTTTGGATTAACAGATTTATACATACACATCTTTATGTATATCAATGCTTCATTTACCCTATTCTCTCGAAATCCTCCTGGGTTGCTTTCTCCCTCCCAATTTCTTTTTCTCTATCTATTAACTTGGTGTCTTTATTGAAACAGGATCCCGTACTTCTTAGACTCCCAGAACTTCATAGGCCCCCAGATTTTAGCACAACTGATGCCATGATAGAAACATCATTCAGGTCTTAAAACCCAGTAAGTGGGAAGACATTCCTCCTGTCTTAGTAACGGTTACTGTTTCTGTTATGATAAAAAACACGACCAAAGAATATAGGAAGTAATAGGTTAATTTGGCTTACTCTTCTACACCAAAGTTCATCATTGAAGGACGTCAGAACAGGAACTCAAATAGGGCAGGAACGTGGAGACAGAAGGTGGAAGAGTGCTGCTTTACTGGCTTGCTCCTCAGGGCTTGCTCATGCTGCTCTCATACAGAACCCAGGACCATGTGCCAAGGGATGTTACAATGACAGACAGACACACCACACACACACACACACACACACACAAACACACACACACACACACAAACACAGACAGAGAGACAGTGACAGAGAGTCGGGGGGAAGGAGAGAGATCTGGGCCTTGTCCTATCAGTAATTAAGAAAATGCCCTCTAGGCTTGACTACAGTCCCATCCTATAGAGGCATTACCTCACTTGGGGATATCTTCTCTCCGATGAGTTTGTCAAATTGATAAAAAAAAAAAAAGCTACGAAAAACTAGCCAGCCCACCTGTCAAAACAGCAACAATGGCAAAGTCAATGATTCCAGGATGTGATTGGGAAAGTCTCTGAGTAAAAATTTCATACATGTACTAACCCTGCTTTTTTTGCTCCTGTAGTCCCATTAATGACTGAAATGCTAATCAGGATATGGTTTTTATGCATGAAAAGCTAAGACTCAGGTCTGCATGATCTGGACAAATTCTCCATACATCCCCTAGCCTGCAATAAAGACTTTGTATGTGGCTTTAAGAGTACCTATGTGGTGTTCTGTGGTGGGGTCACCGTGAAACACTACATAGACCTGGCTCAGGCTGACCTTGAACTCAAAGGCATATACTTGCCTCTGCCTGTACCAGACTCTCTTATGATGTATATATTTAGCACAATGAGTCAAATTAGCTCCGCCCATATCATGTTAACAATGAATTCTGTATCAAAAATGAAAGAAAATTTTATTGGTTGGTGAGAGATCTTTAATCAGATGTAAAAATCAGTTATCAGTTTTAAGAGCTTTGTAAGAGACAGTACTCATATTTATTTGATTTCTTATGTATAACCATGGATGGTGGGTTTTGCATGTAGCAAAAGCAAAGCTCCACTCTGAAACAAACAGCTCTATCCCTCCAAGACAGTTGGTGCAGGGCAGGCTCTTATGAGACAGCATCACTTTTTAGGACTTGTTTCCATCAACACAGTCCTGGGGGGATTCTGCTGTAAAGTTTGCAAGCTGGTGATCTATTGGCTTGCATTGTGCATAAGGCTCTGGGAAGTCTGGCTTCCCTTGCTTTCACGAACCCTTGTGTGGAATTTTAAGTGTCTCAGCAGGCTAGATTTGTGTCTGTAGCTTTTCTGACAGTGTTCACAAATGAATGGTCTCTCTTTGGTGTGTTTTACTATGTGTGCAGTGAGTTGTGACTGTCCCCTAAAGAATTTCCCACAGAAGGTGCACTGGTAAGGTTTTGAATTTTCATGAGTTTTCACATTTTCTCTCAGGCCCAACTGAAACATAAACTCCTTCTTACACAGCCTACACTGCTGTCTTTCATCATCAAAATATTCTGCCTGTGACACACTAGGAGGTGTCACCTCAGTAGCTGGATTATTGCCTGTAGCATGCTCATGGGTAGCTTCCTCCTGGCTAACAAGCTGCTGCCTAGAGTTGTCTGACCCTGTCCCACCTCTAGCGCCCCCTGGTGCTACCTTCTTTGTGCGGGTTTTCAGGTAAATATTATATTGCTTCCGGTGAGCAAAACACAGCCCTAACTGACCACCAGAGTCAGGCTTCTTGCGGGGCTGAGCCTGTGTTGGGGCTCTAGAGCTGGAGGGTTGCACATCCTGGGAGCTCCCTGGCATCTCCTGTTCGCAGGACATCTGGTTTTCTCCAGGTTCCTTGTAGTCAGCCAGCAACTGTTCTGGGGGCTCTTTGCCAGGAGGTTCCAGTTGTTCGTATTCTCTGGATAAAGGGAATGCTGAAAGTAAATCAGAAATGGATACATATATATGTGTGTCTGTGCATGTATATGTACACCCACTTTTGTCTTTGCTGACATACATTCATCATTTTCTCCTCCCAACATCAAAAGCTAAGAGAAGAAATGTTGATAATGGTGTTGCTGTGTTACATGAAGACTAACGAGAAAATTAAATGCTCAGATCATTGGCTGGAAGTTCTCAAGTAGCACCACTGGCCTCCCCTCCCTGATGAAGTCTAGCTTTCTCTATCCTTTCTTCCCTTGCTTCTACTGAATCTCTTTCTACATGCCAGGGCCTGGTAATTGTCCTATGTGTATAGAATCCAGCAGGCCCTCCACTTGTATCTATATTACCATGTCAGAGAACAAGCTCTGGTAGGACTCTGCTATTACATGCTAGACAGAAGAGGAGGGGCAGTTTGAAACTTCATGACAAAGTGCCTCAGAGTTCATCCAGTCTGCTGATTTGGACATAAGAAGTCTCACCATCTATCCCCTCCCCTCAATTCGGGCTACTTCACCAGGAGCCTCTGGCCTTTGCTGTCTGCATTGGTCTTACTATTTTCAGAATAAGCAGTGAATGATGGGAGGGACCTACTATGCTTAGTTAAATGCTATACCTGGCTCATCTGCTCATTTATGGAAGTAGTGAGACTAGGTTTAAAGTTGATGAACTACAAGTAGAGGAAAATACTTAGCTAGAAAGCAAATCACCATGAAAACTTTTCTAGTGTTGTCAAAGGGAGACCAAGGAGCTCTCCTGTTACCTGCAAAAGTATGAGAGTGTGTGTGTGTGTGTGTGGGTGTGTGTGTGTGTGGGTGGGTGTGTGTGTGTGTGTGTGAGAGAGAGAGAGAGAGAGAGAGAGAGAGAGAGAGAGAGAGAGAGAGAGAGGCAGGCAGGCAGGCAGGCAGACAGAGGTGAAGAGATGGCAAAGATGGAAAATATGTACTAGAATGATGCAGAGAAACCCTATGGTTATTGCATTGGTTTTGTACCCAGCCCAGATTATCTGTACATTTTGATTTCCACTGAAATTTAGAAGTGAATGTTGTTGACAACAACACAACTAGTCATTGCTTCTGCCTATCAACCTAAGGACCAGAAGGTAAAGGATCCAAGTATCCTAGCCCTTGCTCACTCCCTGCCCTCCTGCAGTCTCAATGTCTCTGCAGACAACCTGTATTCCCCTCTCTTTCTTAAGTACTGGCCATTTGTACTGCTCGACATGGCATGTGAGTTGTGATGGATGGTAATCCAATGTACACCCTAACTAGGCACCAACCTCACCCATTCTAATACCAACCTCAGTGACATTCAGCAGCATATGGCAGGTGCACAGAGCCTCCACATCCTGGGCAACCAGAGCCCTATTCCTAAGATCCTCTTCCATTCTTCGGTTCAGATTCTCTGCTCACAGCCCACGCTAGCTAAAGCCACTAGCCAACGCTATCCTCACCTTCAGTTCCCACCCTCTACTCCTTCCCATTGACTGAGACATCATCACTTGGTGCTGAGCACACGTGGTGCTTATTGAAGATCTTTTCATGGATTGCCACACTGCCTCTTTCTGTCTGCCTACCAAGGTAGTGAGGACATCCTGGTCTCTTGTCACAAGGCTGAGATCAAACTGTTTGTGGAGAAGCAAAGTAGATGGTGTGGGGAGCATAAACTAGCACTGGTATAATTTACAGTTAGAGAATACAGAGGGAAGGTATCTTGGGAGGACATTTGACCATATTATGTTTAGAGAACTAATATCTCCAACTTGACCCAACGCCATCAGAGAACTTGAGCTTTCAAACCAAAACAAAGAGTGGGGGAGGGGGATTGCCTTACCAATATTCAGAAAGGGCTGGGTTTGGACAAAGCTGCGTTCCCGTGGCTGTTCTGGTGGGATCTCAAGGATCTCCCGGACAGGTTCCCTTATCGGGAATGCAGGTGGATTCACAGGTGGGTTCGATTGTGTGAGAAACGTGCCCATTGACATCAGTTCTTCCAAGAGCATGTCACGCATGTTGATCTGAGGAAATATCAGAACCCATCACCCTTGCTGGAAATGCAGCTCCTTTTACCTCACTGGAAATCCATCATTGGCCAGCAGCAATGCAAGGAGCTTTTAACTTTCCAGCAACCACTAAAAACAACACTCGTGGGGTCAGTGGGGTCAAATACATTTCATACTCACAAAGGATTTATACCTCCATGGCCATATATCAATTACTCAAGAGTCGGGGAGGCACGTGGCTCCTGTGTTGAGCAGGTCACGTCTAGACCCTTGAAGGTAACACCTTATTTTGTCAACAAAATCAGGAAGACAGAGAGAAAGCAAACGTATTCAGTGGTGTTACCTTCAGGAGGCAGAAGCCTTTGGCAGGGTCCTGACCCTGCAGGTAACTGCCCTGAAGCGGAAGCTCCCTTAAAGCAGCCCCAGTGCCAAGCTGAGACCATGAATCGCAGCTCTCCCACAGACAAGGCCCTGGGTTCAGCCATGCCTTCCCTGAACAGAGGCTTCAAGAAGTGGTTCAGAGAAGAAGGCAAGACTGCCTCCCTTCTGAGGCCTTTTTGAAAATGCTAATGGGAACTGCTACTGGAATTTAATGGGCCAGTGATGAGTGTGTATCACTCATGATGCAGAGCTCTTGCTAGGCTCTTGCAAATTCAGAAATTCTCCCCCTCAAATATTCATGCCGGTCAGAAAAACCTAGGAAGAACCAGATAATGTTATATGTTTTCCGGTGACTTAGGTGTTCTCTCTAGGGATGTATAACCAGAGGTAGAGTATCGCGTTTGATGTCCTTATTTAGCCAAGCCAACTCATGCTCATTGCATCGCTGCTCGTTAGTATTTACAGTGAGGCAAAAGCAGCTATCTACTTAAGGATATCACATAACCAAGGGCAAGAGTATATCGCACAGGAAATTTGATGTTAACTTCTAACTGCACTTCGTGGTGTCTTCAGTAAAAGAAAGTCCAAGTACATTTATACAGAAGGCAATAATAGCTTATAATAAACTATATTCCAGTTCCTTTTTGATACGCTATCTAGACTCTATCTGACTTTGCCTTTTCAACTGTTCCATAAAGATTCAAGCAATACATATCTCAGGCCATTCGTCACTACAGTCATACTTGTAGTAACTTATGCTGCCTGAGAATTTCATTTACTGATAATAAAAGAGGCAGTGCCATTTCTGTGTTGGAGAGTGGCCACAGGGTCAGGAACAGTGGAGAACCTGTGACCTCGATGCTGACTCCAGCAGACGAGAATGCTGAAAAGGACTCTGGAGAAGGCTGGGGGCTGTGGAATGACACAGAGACAGAAAGGCTCATCCTGACCCAGCTGCCTGGCCCCTCTTTTGGTCTAAGAAAAACCAACCCCAAAACCCTCCTCACCTCGTTCCCTGGCGTCGTGTGATCTCTCTTTAGGTCTCCTATCAGGGTGAACAGTCTTTCTCTAATGTCCGGGGTGAACCTCTCTGTGTCTGCGGGCAGAACATTCAGGAACTGCTCCAACACGAGCAGCGCCAGGATCTGCTCCACGGACCGCATCTGTGGCTTCAGCCACTGGCAACAAAGTTCCCAGAGTTTGCGGAAGGCCTCTTGAGGCCCATCTGCTTCATCATACTGGAACTGCCTGAAGCGCAGGCGGGAGGCTTCACAGGCCATGCCGTATCCTTGAGGCCGAGGATCCCGGCTCTGAGATGGGCCCTGCATGGCAGAGTTGCTGGGTGCGGCCATTGTGCCTGCTGGCCGGCCAGTTGGGCCTGGGGTCTCAGGTCTCAGCGGTTTTGTTTGGGACTTCAACAGGGACGCCACCTGCAGCAGAGAAGAGACCACCGTGAGAGAGAAAGGAGGCACGGGAGTGGTGACTAAAGGATATGTTGACCTTTCAGCTTTACAGAATCTGATGAAAGGTATGGACTCTTCTCAGGAACATAAGCACACACGACCCACTGCACCCAGCTGCCAACCCCTTCCACAGACTCCTTGGACCTGCACATTCTAGTAGGTTGGCCACTGGCCCCACGTGGTTACTGAACTTGGAATTAGTAGAAGCTGGAAGCTTTGACTCCCCGCCACAGGTATCCCTGCAGAATGTTCCCTGCTATTGGGCAGACACGTTCTGAGCAGTCCCATGAACTGCAGCTGGGAACATCTGTTCTTAATAAGCCTTCTGACGAGGTGCAGGACTAGAAAAATGGCTCTTAGCGTAAGAGTACTGTCTGTTCTTCCATAGGGCCCAGGTTTGATTCTCAACACCCACACAGTGCCCACAACCATTTGTAATCGAGTTCTAGGGAATCCAACAAACTCTTCTATCCTCTCCAGACACCAGGCTGGCATGTAGTGTATAGTCATATATATAGGAAAAATAAAACATCCATATGCATTTTATAAGAACAGTAAAACTTTAAAAGAGGTGTAGGCCTCTAGCCCCACTCCTCACACAATAATGCTATTTACATATTTCCAAATGCATGGAGGTCCCCAAAAGAGTAACAGCTACAGTTTCCCTGAAAAATCCCTCCAGCTTTGAGTGCCCCTTAGTAACCTTCAAAGACAATCCTTCCTCTCTTGATCTTGTCACACCGACTAACTGTAAAGACCTCATGTCCACTCTAGCACTTTATCTTTGCTGTAACCTTCCCAGTAGCTTCTCAAGAAGAAAATAACACTGTAAAAGGAGATGCATAGCATAGGGATGTCTCGGGAGTTCCTATTGCGGGATCCATACAGAGTTCACGCCACATCGGAGCCAGGTCCTAATCTAAACACCCCTCATACATGTGTGTGGTTAATCCCCACTGGAATTGAGAAGCTGGACAATGGCATTTTTTTTCTTTGTGGTAATGAGGTGTGAGGTACAAATCTTCGAGCCACTGAATTCAGCTATCTCACCCCATAAGGAAATTGCCTGAGGGACACCGTGAGGAGGGGTGAAGAATACCAGGTTCTCTGCATACCTGCATTTAATTACTCCAGGTTGCACGGAAATGTGCTTCTGGTGTTCTGAGTGGTGGGAGTACTTAGAGACTGGTCTCCCCCGCTCTCAGGGCCTGTACCTACTGCTGCAGTGCAGAGCTTCTTTCTCTGGCTGGATTTCAACTTCTGCCCTTCCACCCTTTCTCCCTCTTACCCTCAGTGCCTCCCTCCCTCCCTCCCTCCCTCCCTCCCTCCCTCCCTTCCTTCCTTCCTTCCTTCCTTCCTTCCTGCTTCCCTTCCTTTTACTAAAGCAGTTTCTGTTCTTGACCTCTTCCCTAAAAAGCTGGTCATGAAAAAAATACTCAGGCCTGTCTCCCTATTCCCAAACCATCACCTCAACTGCATCTCCTCTGTAACATTTCTATGCAAAGGTGAAGAGACACCTAGCCTGTGCATCACTGGTTTCAAGGCAGGCTTCACATTCCTTAGCCACATGTACCTTTTGAAGCTCCAAGTGAACATATGTCACCTTCAGGAGGCTCCTTTTGTATACACACCTTAAGAAAGCTGAGTTTTAAGCATCAGTGTAGAAAGGGCCTAGGTCCATGTCTCCTGATAAGGTCAGGGTTAGTGAGGTCAAGCAAAGGCAGGCGTCCAGCACAATACTGCATGGAGTGTAAATGGCTTCCTTTAAATTTGAATAAGACATTGGAACCACAAAGCTGACAATATAACCAGTAACATGGTATTAAGACAGAATAGTCTCAGCACTCAGGGGACAGAGGCAGGCAAATATCTCTATGACTTGGAGACTAGCCTAATCTGTATAGTGAGTCCCAGGCCTGCTAGGGCTAAATAGTAAGACCCTATCTGTCTCTGTTAGGTCTCTCAAGCAATTAGGAACAGTCACCCTCTCCTTTTAATTCTTTTTTTTCATTCAGTCTCAAAGGGGGGGAAAAAAGACAGAAGTTAGTTGTAAAATAAAAATCAAAGTTAAAGCTTCCTGAAAGGTAAATCTTTCAGTATGGACTCCTTCAATGTCTACAGGACTCCTCAATTCATCTCAAAATACTATACTACAAGTACAATGGCATTGGAAAATGTACTTGAATAATCCTCACAGTTTTAAAGAAATTGGGGCAAAAATTTAAAAACTCTTAAGAACCAAATGAAAATGAAAGCACAAATGTTTTGGAACCTAAGACATAAACAAAAACAAGATGATCGTTGGCAGCTATGAGTGCTTATGTTAAACTAAAAGAGCGTTCATATATGTATATATTTATATATATATATGTTTATATTTATATGCATGTGTATGCATGTGTCATGAATTTTTCATGGTTTGTGTGTGAATAGTATGTGCGTGTGTGTGTGTGTGCGCGTGAGTGCATGTGTGTGTGCATTCATGTGTGTATGTGTGTGTGTGTGTGTGTGTAAGTCCAAGATCAGACAGATTCACTATCATTATCTTAAACCATTAAAGAACTAACAGCAGTTCTTCTCAAATACTTAGTCAACTTAAATATCTTCCTACAGGAAGTAAAGGAGAAAGCCCTGTAAACACTGGTTCTTTTACAATGATGTATTCGTCAGGCACTGAGAAAAACATGTGTGATGCAAGTATTTTCAAGATAAATCACTTATACTTATGTAATGCTTCATTGATTAGATTTTGAATGTCTCCTGGGGCAGTGGCACAAAGATTAGAATCTCCCTACCCAGAAGTACAAGGATGGGTTTCTAATCTCATGCACAATTCTCTGATACATATCAGTTTCTGGTAGCTTTAAGGAAGCAAAAGGCATGTATCACGATGCCAATTATGAATTGACTTTGACCACATGGTATGCACCCACCGATAAGTGGATATTAGCCCAAAAGCTCAAAATATACATGTTACAATTCACAGACCATAGGAAGAGCATGAAGAAGGTAGAACAAACTGGGGGTGATTTGGTTCCTCTGAGAAAGGGAACAAACCAATCACAGGAACTACTATGGAGACAGTCACCAAACCCAGAAACTACTATGGATGACAAGAAGTGTGTACCAAAAAGAGCCATTTATGGTTGTCTTTTGGAGGGGCCTTGCCAGAGCCTTACAGATACAGAGGTGAATACTAGCAGCCAACCATTGGTCTGAGCATGGGGTTCTCTATGGAGGAGTTGGAGGGCAAGCTGGAGGAGCTGGAGAGTTTGCAGCCCCATGGGAAAAATGACAATGTTGGCCAACCAGACACCCTAGGGTTTCTAGGGACTAAGCCATCAACCAAGGGGTACATGTGGTTCCAGCCAAAAGATTGGCAGAGGAATGCCTTGTCGGGCATCAATGGGAGGAGAGGTCTTTGGTCCTGTGAAGGCTGAATAGAGGCCCCAGTGTGGAGAAATCGAGTGGGGATCATGGGAGTGGGTTGGGTGGAGGAGCATATTCTTGGAGGCAGGAGGTGGGAGGATGGGTTGGGGGTTTTCGGGGAGGGGGAAACCGGGAAGGGGTGTAACATTTGAAATGTAAATGACAAATATATTCAATAAAAGAAAGAAAAAAATGAATTGACTTTGACTTAACAATTCTTGTTACAACCAAAAGGTAGAAAGAATGTGCTTATAGTATAGACAGATTGTATATATAAAAACAAGAAAAAGGCGGTATTGGCTAAAATAATAGAGTACATATACTCTTTCTATAATAAAGTTCTTTTTCCCTAAAACAAAAAGATCTGTGATGGGCTCAATAAATGAAAAGTGCAAAATTGCTTCTTGTATAGTTCAGGGTTTTAGTAAATTTTGAAAAAAGACCTTGAAATGTCCTTTCGGTTCTCAAATTGCCAATTGTTTTTCTATACTACTACTACTACTACTACTACTAGTAATACTAGTACTACTACTACTACTAATAATAATAATAATATATAACAACAACAATACAACAACTATTACTACTACTAATGTGCTGGTTCTTATCAGTACTGATATAAGGTTTTTCTGTAGTCTATGGCTGAGGTGATAAATTTGAAGAGTATAGCCAAAAATTATTTGAGAATTGCCATTGATATACAAATATGTGAGTTAATTATCTTTACAGAACTTAGTCTTCCTAAAGGCTGTAGTACAACTTTGTTGTACATTAAATACACCTTGAATATTGTATAACACATTATAAAGTAAATGATGTTTATCATACTAATATTTGAATTCATAGCAGAGAAAGAGCTTCTTGCTAAAAATGGAAGTAATAGGATTATATGAGATCCAAAAATTATCATTGTCCAACATATTTAAAAATGTAAGAAATCTAAAACAAATCTTTAGGAAGAGAAAAAACTGATACTACAACCAAATAGTAGAAAAAGCCCATTAAACTCCCTCCATATCTAAATTAGTGTTTGTCTTAATCCAAGAGAGAAATCAAATCCCCATAGGTTAAGGGACTCTGAATAAGCTCAGTCATACCGTGATTGCTTTCAGGATATGAATTAATTCATCTTTTTCCACAAGTGCAAGGAAATTTCTCCCAATTTCCAGAGGCCCGTCACTGACTGCTTCCATTTTGAAGAAAGGGATTCATTAATGCAGCCATGGTCCTTACACAGAGAGGTCACAACTCCCTGAATGGACTTAAACTTGGAGTTATCTACGACACAGGTAAAGAAAGGTCACACTGGTTCTTGTCAAATGCAAGCATCCACTACACACAAGTTCTACTCTGACCACCCGTGTAGATAGGACCACATAGCATGTCACTTCTGTTATCTAATGGTCACTTCTCTGACCATTAGACAACAGCCATCCCTGCATCCTAAGGTTGTGACTGCTGAAGGGAACCTCCGTGGCATCTATTTGAGCTGTGGGTGACCTGTCCCAGTGAAAATGTAAGCCCTGTGCTCAGGAAGCCCCTTTAAACTAGTCTACTATTACTAGTATACACCAGACTCGACAGCAGAAGCACACACAGACATAGCTCTAGATTCTCCAACATCCCTTCTGACAAAGCACTAAAAGACACCTGCAGATGGAAGGACACGTTGCCAAATTTTCTGTTGTTCTTCATAAGCATAATGGATAGGTAATGTTTGGGGATGTGGCTCCAGTAGCCTGCTGGGACAGCTGGTCACCGTCCTTTATGGTGCCCTCCTTACAACCCTGCCTCCTGGCTTCAGATACAAGTGTGGCTGAAAAACAAGGCTATATTCACTCTCTAAGTGGGATGTCCACCTTCTCATGGGGTAGACAAAGGCAACTTTCAAGGACAAGATGCGAAGGCAGAGGCAGTCCAGCAAACAGAGACTTGTGTCACATGTTCTGTGAGTCTGTCCAAACACTCTCCCCTCCCGCTTTGGTGTACCCGGAGGAGCAGCTAGGGGCAGAGTTAAGTACTGGCCTCACTTGGAAACTCAGGGACATCCTCATGCTCAACGGACATCCAGGATGGCGGCAGATCCCTCTCGGCTATTTGTGAACCACTGCACCTTAAGGTGGAGGATAGCCTTTATGAGGCATCTCCTTGAGTTTGTGTATTTTGGGGGTGTTTCCCAGATTACCTAGAGACTGTTCCTGTGTTATTTCTTCAGACCTGTTCCTCCTCCCTTGAAAGAATGTAGATACCCAGTGTACAAGGCTTTGCATGGTGGTATCACCACCAGCTTGAGCAATGTGGAAGACTTACAGATGATTCAGCAGGCTTCCTTATTCTGACTCTTGGTATAAGGCCCTGTTGCCCAGCCTCTGTGAGATGGTAGTGAATGGCTAAAGGGAGACACTCAGGAAAGCCAGGCACAGCACTCCTTCCTGGTTGCCGCCAGCTTACCTTAAAGCTCCGACTGCAGAGAGAACCCACCACTTTCCACTGGACAGCCAATGAGAGTCAATGGTATGTGTACATCATTGCCTATGTCATTGGCTCTAGCCAATGAGAGGCACCAGGCTGTTGGTCCCGCCCACCGATTATGATGACTCCAATGGGAAGGTCTCTGGAAAAGCAGCTTTCAGTTGTGGCCTTGGATATTCAGTTTGGTTTTAAGGGGCTGGCTGTTTTCTGCATTTTGATGAGAGAGTCAGGGGTTTGCCTTAGGAGGTGCAGCAGATACTTGTGTCCCTGCTCTGCCCACTAAAATTCGCGCTTGGTGGTGGATATAAGCACTAGCCAGGAGGCTTCCTAATTAAGGCACTTGTTGCCTTTAGTGAGGGCCCATGTTTGGTTCGATGCAACCACTAGACAGCTCACAGCTGTCTAAAATTCCAGTTCTATTTGTTCCAATGCCCTCTCCTGGCCTATCCCACACCAGGAATTCAAGTGGTACAAAACACATATACAAGCTGAAAATGGTGGCTCATGCCATCAATGCTGTTAATGCCAGCTCTCTGGAGACAGTGGCAAGAGGTGTCTATGTGTCTGAGGCTTGCCTTGTCTACATGGCAAGTTCTAGGCCAGACAGTATTTTACAGTGAGACCCTATCACAACAAAAAAAAAATAAAGCAAAACAACAACAAAAACAAACAAAAGCTTATCTGTACATATAAAATAATTTTTAAAGCCTTCCTGCTGCTGTTAGTTTCCAATATAGTGTGTGTGTGGGAGGGGAATAAAGCGTTTTAGAGATAGCAGTCCTATTTTATAACAATATAAACTTTATAATTTGCAGTAGAGATTTTTCTTTTTTTTTCCAGTGCTTGAGTACAGATGCCAGAACTCACGTACAGTGGGTACAACATCTGAATTAGGCTATCTTCCCTAGTTGAAGTAAAATTCTTTTGGGATACATGCTTAGATTAAAGATTGTGTGGCTTAACAAGTGAATCAAGCCACCAGAGCTGTACTGCGGCCAAAATATAAAGTCTATAACTGACCTGGCAGAAGGGTAGATATTCTAGTAGGATATTTGTGTCTCTTGGTCTGACTATTAGACAGTTGAAATAATGAATCCCCCAAAATGGGAATTTTCCCAGGAATCTCATGCTGAGAGAAGAAAATAGTCCCATCCAGAGTGGGATGCTATCTCTAAGTAAAGGGTTCCTCAGGTCCAACAATTTGGCATCCCACCTCACAGGGTAAGAGTAAAGACCAGACAGCCCTGGTTCAGTAGTATGCAAGCCCAAATCTTGACTGGGACTGCTTAGATGTACATATCTTGAGACTTGTATCTAAACTTGGATCTCACTTCGAGGCCCTGAAAATGGACCTGGGGGATATCTTTGGATATCTTTGTACCACTTCCCATGTGGCTCCACTAAATAAATCCTTTTTTGCTTTCTACTTTAAGTTTGTTCTTTTGATGGGCTTATTGGAAGACGGTTAGCTGGACCTGATTTGAAGCTCAGGTTGTAACCCCCAAGTTTGTTAACAGTCCCTAAAATAAATCCTCTGTAAAGCACAGGACACAAAAACACTTTGACCCCTAGAAATTCCAAATATCTGCTCTTGCACAGGAAAGGCCTCCTGCTTTATTTCAATTTGTTGCTCTCCAGGCTCATAGTAGACGTCATCGACCAGAGAAAGGATTACTTTGCTGGAGAAGCCCATATGACCAACAATGTGCTGCCTGGTACAGGCCTATCTAGAAACAATATCCAGGAAGAAGCATTGAGGGGGTCGCCTGGACAGACCAAACCTGTGCGCCACTGTATACCGTGTTCAGCGCTGAAGTCCCCTGCCGTTGCCATGCCCAAAAGAAAGGCTGAAGGGGATGCTGAAGGAGACAAAGACAAGGTGAAGGACTAGTCACAGAGAAGATCTGCAATGTTGTCTGCTAAATCTCCTCTTATGAAGCCAGAGCCCAAGCCTAAAAAGGCCCTGCGAAGAAGGGAGGGAAGGTACCCACGGGGAAGAAGGGGAGAGCTGACGCCTGTAAGGATGCAAATAATCCTGCAGAAAATAGAGATGCCAAAACAGACCAGGCACAGAAAGCTGAAGGTGCTGGAGATGCCAAGTGTCCTGTGTGCATTTTTGATACCTGTGCACTTCTGTTGACTGTACAGCTTGAAATACTATTTTTATCAAGTTTTATAAAAATGCAGAATTTTGTTTTTCCTTTTTTTAAAGCTATATTGTTAGCACACAGACCACTTCATTATTGGGGGAAAGGATCATGTGTCACTACTAAAATATCTCCCAAGCTGGATTGAGGACAGACAACATCTTTCCCTGATAATTTTGAAAGGCTCCTGTTTGCTCCCAGGAGAGATATCCTGGTCTTGAAATAGGTGGCTACCAAGGCACAAAATGCCTTGTGGGCTGGGAAAACTCTAAATTCATGTTTATATCCTCTTCCCTTGTACCATCAACATAGACTTAATTCCCTTAAAACCAGAGACCTGGTGGAACCTGGCCCCCAATTGGTTTTGACTTTCCAGTGACTTCATCCAATGTCCTCAGAAGAGCTCTGATTCCTTTTATTAAAGATTGTGTGTCTTCAGATTGAAAATTCTATCATGTTTGTCTCCTGGAAGTACGGATCCGCTTGTGAAAAGTTGTTAAACTTAGGGTTGAATGTCACATCTCACTCTAAGCTACTTTCCCCTTTTCAACGCATTGAATGAAGACTTCATTGGGTTTATACTGGCATTCTGATTTTGGTAGTCTATACAAGAAGGGAATTTGAAGTTCTTGTGTATTATTGATTTCTGCCCATGTCCTGCCTGAAATTCTATGATTGTTTATGAAAAGTATCTTTAATAAACCTGGGTAAAGTTAGGCTTGAAAGAAAAAACAATTTATAGTCAATTGAAAGATTTTAATCTGGACAGCTGGGACTACCCTAAGATTTTTGTGGACTGAGGTATAACCCCTAGTATGTAGACCAAGGAACTTCTAAAGGCAACCAGAAGTTTATCCAACTGGGCTATTAGGCCAATAGGGCATAGATAGGTTTGATATATTATGCTGTTCGCATCATGCCCTGTTGCAAATAATATTATTTCCCAGGTAGATCCAACAACCAATAAAATGTAGGGTATTTTTGCAGGGTTGAAGCAATCCCCCATAATTATCCTACACACACACAGAAAGGTGGTGTCATCTAAATCCAATGAATAGGTAGCAATATCTACACACACACACACACACACACACACACACACAGAGGACAGAAATATTCCTTTTCTTTGTTACTTTGTGACCTTTTATCTGGGGGCTTTTCCTCATTTTCCAATTTACATATTTAAAAGACTGTCTGTTTAATGTTCACACAATAGGGTGGTATTGCTGGACCCTCTCCATCAATTTCCAGGAAAGACACAGAGACATAATTATTTATGAATGCTTAGTCTTATTCACAACTAGCCTGTAGAACTCAATAACCCAGTTTATACTAATCCACTATTGCCACAGGGCCCATTATCTCTCCTTCAGTCCTGACATCTGTTCCTTCCTCCATGTCTGTCTGGTGAACTTCCTGTGCCTATCGCTCACAGTTCCTATCTCTGCCTGAAAGTCCTGCCTTTCCTATCCTGCCTAGTTATAGGCTATCAGCTCTTTATTAAAGCCAATCAGAGAATGCCTTAGGCAGGTGTGGAAGGATAGAGGCACACTTTCACATAGTGTGCAAAAATGTTATCCAAACATCTCCCCCTTTTAGTCCAATAAAATGTACTTTCTCTATCATCAATAAATTATGTATATTAAGAATAATTATGAAAACCATCAGGTAAGAATTGTATTCACAATGCCCAGTTCAAATGTATTGGGAAACCTTGGAGAAAGAACTCCATTATCTATCCTATCTTGGTGAGTCCGAAGTTCTGTACCTAAATCACTTTCTATTATAACTTGCATTTATCAACCTAAAAATGTATTCTTCGACCTTAAAACTGCTTCTTAAATACTAAGCAGCTTAAGCTAAATGTGACTATAACTATGTAGTCTTCAACTCCACCACAGACCTGAGAAGGATAAATATTGCCTGAGTAAACAGAACGTTTTGAGCAAGCAGCTTCCAAAACTATAGAAATTATAGAGACTGCTGGACACCTGAACAATCACCGAGGAATCCTCTACAATCTTGGGACATCCAGACAGACAGAAAGGTGGTGTCATCTGGGCCCAGAATATCTCACAGACTTACCTGTGAACCAGAAATTACTGAAGGACAGACCTACCTTGTTTGTGCCAAGTCCATCTGTGTCCTGTTGTCCACACTTTGGACAGCATGCTGTCAGCTGTAGAGGCAAGGACAGCTTTTTGCCCAGTGGAAGCTTTACCTCAAACAAGCAAACTTCATGTGCCTGAAGTAGTATGGGGGTGCTGCCAGGAGCTGATGTGTCTCACTGTCATGAAAAGCCTTATGTCATTAAAACACCTTAAATGTCATCTTCTGTAGATCTCTAAAGTGTTTGATGACCATCTATCTACCTAAAGTATATCTGAATTGACACATATAGCTTTTTTTCTAGCTATTTACTATCTATTTAACTTTGAAAACATCTATAGGAAGCTAAGTAAAGCTTATTTATGTAATTAAACCAAAAGTTGGAGTGACTATTAACTTACATTTCTAAATTATCCTAAACAGTTTCTAGTAGTAGCTTATAAGAGGACGAGAATTTACATTACATTCATAAACAAGTTACATAGCTACAATAACTTGAATGATAGCATAAACATAAATAAAATATGTGGCAACAGAAATGACCATAATTTGAATCAATACTAAAATCCATACCAATGCGAAATATTTGAGACTAGCAGTTGCTATGCATTTATCCCCTAATTCCTATATCCTTTCTATTTTTTTATCCCACTCTTCCTCCTAACACTAGAATAGAATGAAATAGGAATAGAGGGAAGAAAAAGAAAGTGAAAGAGATCCCTTAATAAAACTTCCTTTATATTGATTTCCCCTGAACTGGACCATTAGCAATGTGTAACCAACAACCCTTAAATGATTACAAACATCTATCACCCACCAAAAACCAAAACCCACCCACTACACTTCTTGGGAAAGAACAAAACTGCCTCCTGATGTCTGAGGGCAATGACATCTTTTGGGGACCCTATGAGAACTGGAATATTGTCTAAGTCCTAGGAAACCTAGCTGTATCATTTGCTGTCCAGTCTCCGTGTGATATGAAAGGTTGGTGCTTAACTGAACCTTGGCTGGAACAATCTGTGAGGCTGGAGCATCTAAGCTAGCCTTTTTGAGGTTGCTCTGGATGCAGATTTTTAGGTCTTTAATTTCTACATTGCAATCACTGTCCCCCTCCTCCCTGTCCCCTGTCACAGAGTCCCTCCCACCACCACCCCTTACTTTCTCCTCTGAGAGGGTGGGTCCCCGTGGCTATGCCACCACCATGTTGCATCAATTCTCTACCAGATTAGAGGTATCCTTTCCCACTGAGGCTGTGAAAGGTAGCCCTGTTGGTCAGCAGATTCCACAGGCAGGCAACAACTTAGGGACATACAGGTTTTTGAGGATATAGCAACTAAGGCAATCTGTGTGGCTGGCTCATCTGGGATACTTGTCTTGTTTTCATTGGTGTCTGGTCCTTTTGTCCCCAAAGCACACAAACTTTTAAAGGTAATATACATTTTTGTATTAACACGTGTGTGGCATGTATGGTGTGCACCAATCAGCTAAAATCATATTAAACCGGGCCCTTCACTACTCACACAAGCACCACTGAAGAAGGAACGCAGGGGTTTGGCTCCTACACGACTTGTACTGGGGGTCATCGAAACTGCTCTCCAGAAATAGTTGGGTTGAATGCTCTGCACTGCAACCACATTGACCACATCATCTGGTTTCGGCACATATCCAGAAGGAAGTTTAAGAGAAGCCAAGGTGAAAAAGATGGTGTCTTCCAACACCCCAGATCTTCCATCTGTTTTGGTAACACGGACCTGTGATTTTTTAAAAAAAAATGGCAACAATGAGTGTAGAAAATCATAATCTATGGTCACTCAACTCTGCCCTTCTCTCTGGCCCTAAGCAGCAGACTGCTGCATTCCACCACAGACTCCCATCCTGCTTTGCATGTTAGCAACTCTAGGTGTTGTGTAAACACCATCCCCCACTCCCCATCCCTCACCTCTCCACCTAGGTCTAACCTCACAACATCAAAGCAATCTCTGGGGATGAGCACCAGGTTTCCCCTGAGAGAATTTTGTTCTAAATAATTACCCACAATGGGTGTGAACTTGTAGTTAAGGCTGATTGCTTGAAAAAAGAAGAGGGAGAAAAGAATATGTTGTTAACCTTTTCCTCTGTTTCCTCCATTGCCTTAGAAGCACATTCCTTCATTTTTCCAGTGGTGCAAAGCAAATGCTAGCCAACTCGTTTTCAGCTTTTCCTACCCATATCATACTCACATGCTAGTGAGGAGTTCAAGTGACACTCCACCCATTTTAACAGTTCCAAGAAACCTTATCATTGTTTTTTGGTTTTGTTGCTCTTAGAACATTCTAATGCCTCCCAGATAAACAATTTTTATATTAGTCTCATAATTTCCTTTCAGAATTACAGTATTTTTTTTACTTACTTTACACCCTGATCACTGCACCCCCACTCCCCATTCCTCTTTCCTTGTCTCACCCTCCCAAATTCCCCCCATTGCCCTTTCCCCTTCTCAGAGAAAGGGAGCCCCCCCCCTTGACAGTCACCCAAGTCTGGGACATCCAGTACCAGCAAGGCCAAGCACATCCTTTTCCCACTGAGGCCTAACCAGACAGTTCAGGAATGGGGAAGGGGATCCAATGGCAGGAAACAGGGACAACAGTCCCTACTCTACTTGTAAGGGGACCCACATGAATACTGTACATCTGCTACAAATGTGTGGGGACCTAGGTCCAGCCCTGCATGCTCTGTGGTTGATGGTTCAGTCTCTGTGAGTCCCCACAGGCCCAGGTTAGTTTCTTCTGTTGGTGTCCTTAACCCCTCCAATTTGCTCACTTCTATCCCCCACTCTTCCACCACACTCCACCGGTTCAAGCCTAATGTTTAGCGGTGGGTCTCTGCATCTGCCTCCATCCACTAATGGATAAATAAATGGCAAAGCACTTTTTTTTTGGTTCCTAAAACTTGTAATATATTCCTGAGCAGAAAAAAAAAAATCACTAAAGGAAAGATAAGCAGAAACAAAGGACAAGTGCAGCACACAGAAACTACCTCATTTACATGACAATGTTTCAGAGGCTTCACCAAGATGGCCTTTCTGCTCTGTGTGTCTTGCTCCTCAGAAAACTCAATTTCTACCAGGTCACCATTATAAGGTTGAAAATCTGTAACAGTCATGGAAGAAACTCAAGTTAGAAGAGGCAATGTGACATTTCACCATTTTCTGGAATGTCAGCCCTGATACACAGCTTCCATTACACATAAAGTTCATGTTGAACCTTTAGAACCCTAGGGTTGCAGAGATGGCTCAGGGAGTTTTACTGCTATTGCAAAGAACTTAGGTTCACCTCCCAGTGTCCGCAGCCACCTCTAGCTTATCTTGGCATTCTTCTGGTCTCTGTGGGTACCCACATACATGTGGCATACGCTTGCACAAAAGCACGCATACACGTAAATAGAGGCACTGGTTTGTAAAAGATGAGGGCCAGAGAGGTGGTTCTTCAGCTAAAGATACTTGGCTGTTCTTGCAGTTCATCTGGGTTCACAGTTTCCGCACCCACGTGGAGGCTAGAGAGGCCTGTAACTTCCAGCTCTAGAGCCTCTGTAGGCTTTCAAAGCAGTGTTATAACACATACATGCAGGCAAAGTTCTCTCACATACACATAACATTTTAAGAAGATAAAAGTAAAAAAGTATCTGGAACAGCGTGAGGCAGTAAAATAACCTGCACAACGAATAGGAAGGAAATAACATATTCATTACTCAGTTTAAAGGAAAACATGATGATCTTTTTTTCTTCTTCTATTCTTTTAGTTTCTCATTGAAGAAATTAGTGAGGCTGTAGCTTAGTTAGCATGGGCAAGAACCAGGATTCGATTTTGAGCAACATACAGATAATAAAAATAGTAATGAAGAACTGTTTGACATTTTCACTGGGTTTCATCGTATTCATTTAATAGTATTTATTCTGACAATTATGGAAATGACTGGCTGAGCCCTTTAAGACTAGTGCTAGGGATCAAACACACCTTCTTTTTCAGCCACTGTCTTTTCTTACCCTAGAACAGTCTGCTATGATGACTAACCCTATTTTACAGGAGTAAGCCTCTCCGCCTATGCCTTGGGTCCTATTGTCTATTTATAGCTCAGGGACCTGACTCCATCATGTCTTCCTGCTCTCTTCAGCACCTTTAGTAATATCCTTTGCACTATAAACATGTCCAAGTCCCTTCCACTCTAAGAGTATTCCTAGCATCCTTCCTGTTGTTGACAACTTCCTGTTGGCATAGTGACAGGCTAATACATTGTCTTTGGAACTTTACAATTACAGGGTCCTTGCTCTGAAAGCTGAGAATTTTCTGAGGGAAAATATCATAACATCCTAGATACCACCAAGCAGTTATCATTCGAGAGTTCCTGAGATAACACCAATATCAAGTTGAAGTTTTTACACCCAAGAAACTTACAACTAGAAAGCAGTTTTGTGTAGATGGAACAATATCACTCTGTTTTATCCAAATAAAATGGCACCTGACTAAGAGTTCAGCTTGGTATTGGAAGGCATGATTTTAACAGTTTGAGACAAAACACAGGACTATAGGAAGTCCCTGTCTAAAGGTGTGGGGGGGGCGCATGCAGGGCGGGGCTGCGGTCAGATAGAATAAAGATATCAAGTTTACATTTCATTAGGTTTATATTTTGTGAGATATAGATTTCATTATGCACAAAACTTATTTTTCATTCTGTCTTGGTCTCCATCTTGATTATTAAAGGCACACAGTGGCAGGGTATAAAGTCCAGCTTGCACAGGGCACAGCCCAATCAGCCTTCTCCCATTCTCCCTCGCACTGCTTTTGCCCAATGTTTCTTCCCTACAGCTTAGTTTAATGGATTCACCATGTCTGTCTCTCCCAATGATACTATGAGCTCTTAATAAGCAAGGTTTAATGAGCCTTCTATATTTTGTCCTCTTCTTCAATGTCTAGAACTCTCTCTTAAAGCAAATTAAAGTCCAGTGGACTCTGTAAATGATCATGTCGTTGCTTTAGATATAAAACAATAAAAATGTAATATCAGATAAATACAGATAGAATTTAACACTGAGTGCATATATATACATGGCTTTTCAGGCTACTTCCAGGCCTTATTTTAAAGCGTTGGAAGTATTATGAAACAGTATCTTTTCATTTGTGGAATGGTGTTAGAATAGAAATTCAATACCTATATAAATAAAAAGTTGCACAAATATTAGTGTACACAAACAAATGAAGATGTAACAAATGATAGCATGAGACTTTTGTGTCCCTTGCTACACATTACTTTCAAGCTCCAGTGATCCACTTCACATATTGAAATGAAGCTGAAAGTGCTGAGTATAGGACTGAGAATGTAGCTCAGTGATCGAGCCCTTACCTTGCAAGCACAGGCCTGAGTCTGATCACTGCAAAGATCCAAGTATATTGTACTAGTAATTGTAATACAGAAACCCTTTCATCAAATAAGCATGTTCTAAATTTGACCCTGAAGATGACACCTACACCCAATTGGTAATATTTCAAAAATGGGCGAAACATAATTTTACATTTAAAAATGTGAGTTGTACCTTTACAGGCAATGTCTAGAGAGAAGGAAAATTCATGACCATTGTAGTCAACGTCACCCAATAGAGAGGTAATACAGCCAAGCAAACTCTCATGTGAGATTCTGATGGTTCCTTGCCATGGTCATCAGAGAAAGCATCCACCTGCATAACAAACAAACTAACTTAAAAATGTTACTTCAAACAAACCAAAGCTAAAAAAAAAATCAAAAAACTCTGAAACCCACCCTAAAATCATTGTTCAAGTGATAATTCAAATAATGATCATAGACAACTGACACATAAATTGGCATGCACTAATGAAATAATGCTTGAGCTTCGTATTATTTTTACTGTAATTTTAGAGTAAATTTGGAGAATTGAGAAGAAAATACAGAGCGTTGCCACATACATTGATTACAACTGATAAGCCAGCATCAACACTCTTTATAAAATCCACAATTTACATTAGGGATCAGGCTTTGTGTTTACAATCATAAATTTTAGAAATTTCTTCTAAAAACATTATTTGCATGTGTGCCAGACTTAATGCACTGCTAGTATTTATGCAAAAAAGATATATAGCTTCCACTTATAAGTAATTAAAAAATAAAAAGGAAGTAAAAGCTAATTCAAAGTAAGTCATGGTATATGATAAAAAAAATTTATTAAATTGGCTCCTGGAGTTTGAAAGGAATAGAAAATTAAGACGAAGAATACTAAGAGTACAGAAAAGGTTTTCAGCAAGTGGTTTTTGACCTGGGATGTGAAAGAAAAGATTATCTGGTAAGTTGAGCTGGGATCTATGTTTGTCTCTATGTGTATTTGTGTGTCTGCATGTGCATGTGTGTGAGGGTCACTGAAACTAGAAAAGGGCTCATGAGACAGGAAGAAGCGCGCTAAAGTGAATAGGGGAAAGACAGGGTAATAGAAAGCATGTGACATAAAAACAGAAAGGGATAGGGGAGGAAGGTAAGGGGCACACAGTGAACATTAGGGGGGCAGTGGGGGCCGGGGGGCGGGGAAGAAGAGCAAAGTGTAGTGGTATGTAAGCACGAAAACAGCATAATGAACGCATTACTTTGTATGTGAACTTTAAAACTCATTTTTGATTTTGTGTATGAGTGTTTTGCCTGCAGGTATGTATGTGTGCATTGTTGCTAAAATTTCTTCCCATGGGGATAGGTGAACAACATCTACTACCTCTTCTCTCAGATCCCAAGGACAGGCAGAGAGAGGATTCAACCAGAGTTCGTTCTCAGGAACCAACGAGTTCATTAGGTCCCTTACAAGGGCATAGGTAAGGGGATACTTCTGGGGGTGTGGACACTCCTTCCCCAGTCAGTCACATCTGGAAAGCCTTACCTAGCGGAAGAGCGTATCCTGTAGTTGCATAGATGAAACCATCTCCCAACCCCAAGTCAGTCGTCCCTGGCCTACATATTGACTCTAGCCTCTTCCCCAGGCCATGGGCAGAGTTGACAGAGAGCAGTTGGATATTTAGGTGGAAGGGGGATGGGGGCTGAACAGGTAACAAGCCCAACTGGAATGATCTTTTGAAAGGGGGCATAGCTAAATGCGCCAAATACCAGTTGCTTGACTTGACATGGGCCTGCCCAGGGCCTTCAGAGATCAAAAGCAGAGACCTGAAGAGGTTATCAGATCCCCTGAATCTGGAGTTACAGATGGTCATAAGAAACCATGTGGGGGCTGGGGCTGGAACCTTGGTCCTCTACAAAAACAACAAGTGCTCTTAACCACCGAGCCATTTTTCCAGTCCCCAAGCTAATTTAAGAAGACTCAACAGCAGCAGCAGCAACAACAACAGGAATAAAAACTAAAAATCAGGAAAAGGGAGAAAAGGACTTGGGGCTGGAGTCGGGCAGAGGGCTAGGAAGACAGCAAGGGTACAAAAGAAGGGTAACTAAATCAGTGCTGAGACACTTGAGCAGAGCATCTGGGGAGACAAAAGAACATCGAGATAAATGTGAGAAAATAAATCTAATAGCCATATGCCATCTTAAATATGATCAGTCTCATCTGATCTTGGAAGCTCAGCAGGGTTAGGTCTAGTTCACTCTGGGATGGAAGAAAATAACCAAGAGCTGTACGGTCTAAAAAGCAGTGTTAATTTAGGACTTTATCTAAAATATTTTCTAAAAAGCATCTACACTTTCATTTCTTAGAATTATAGTCATCTTTACCTTATGTTCTGTTTTTCTCATTACAAAAATAGCACGTTAAGCATATAAAATGTAAAAAAGACAGAAAAGCAAGAAAATCACATATAATTCAGAAATACAATCCCTAGCCAATAACTGCTGGCCATGTTCTTAAGAAGTGACCAAGATAACAACATCTTGGCCTGATCTTACCCTGACTCCATTTCGTGTCTGCTCAGGCAATTTCGATCCCTAATTCCATTAACAGTCACATCTGCCTGGGTCATACATAAGAGGCTTTCTAGGACCCTGACCATGGCCTAGGTGTATAATCTAAGTACCTATTGAATGTATAACCAAAACTAGTCTAATGCTTTTGTGCTGACCTATACCTGATAATGTCATTGCAGGTTTTGCCTTTATAAACTCTGTACTTCTGAGCTTCGGTGCCAAGAGTTCAGTGTAGTCACAATGTGCTCTCCATTGACAGCTAATAAAGGACTCACATGCTGGACAGTGGTGGCGCATGCCTTTAATTCCAGCACTTAGGAGGCAGAGACAGGCAGATTTCTGAGTTCGAGGCCAGCCTGTTCTACAGAGTGAGTTCCAGGACAGCCAGGCCTACACAGAGAAACCCTGTCTCAAAAAAAAAAAAAAAAAAAAAAAAGGACTCACATTTGGTTTTATATGGTAGCAGTCTATAACTTTCTTCCCTGGACTTGTTCCAGATAATTTACCTATACACTCTTTTAAACGAAAAGGTAATACCAAAAATATATAATAAATATATAACAAAATTGGACACAATTAAACCAGATTATTTTAACTTTTTAAAGGATATCATGGTGTCCTACAAAAAGGAAGTGCTGTAATTTAGGGGCACTATTCCACAGTTGGGCATACAACTTATAATCTAATACACTACATAGTTTCCTAACATATACATGTAGGATCAGCTAGCAGGAGCAGAATTTCATGGTCAAATCTTTCCATCGAGCGTTCCCACAGCTGCTGGCCTCTGGTATGAGCCCAGTGGCCCTGGGCTCCATTATGCCCTGCCCCAGCTTAAGTCCTACTCTAACATCTGCTGTGACTCTTGAAGCCGCAGGGTCCCTGGGTGCCTGATGTTAGTGATGGCCTGCCGAAGGGAAGAGTTAAAGAAACAAACTAAGGAGGCTGTGCTGAGGCTGGTGAAGTCAGCCACACAGGGCCAGCAGTCCAGAATCTCAAGCAAGCCTTTGTTAGCCTGCAAACTTGGTGGCCTTGCTCTTCTTACCAGGTCCTCTGAAAGAAGAAGAGGACGCCATTGCTCAGACTCAACATTGTCCTACTTTTTCTCACTCATCCCAGCCCCTTCTAACCCCTAGCCTCAGGCTTCACCCAGAGCTGAAGCTGCTGTCTCCATCTGGAGGCAACTGTCTTTGCTTCAGATTGGCCAGAATGCACCCAGCTGCGCTTGGCCTACTTCTTTGGAGATTTCCCTCGGGTCAGGGAGTAAATTGAGGCTGCTTGCATGAAGTTGTCTCTGAACTGACTTGGTCTTTGGGACAGTCTTTGTTTGGACTGTTTAGAGAACTTCATCAGTTTTCTTGATAATTGGTTGTTTTTTTTTTTTGTTTATTTAATTAATTAATTAATTTATTTATTCTCTTATAAAACGCATCCCTGCTACAGCATCCCTCCACTCTGCCCAGTCTCTCTCATCCCCGTCCCTTTGTGTCTAGTCATTATTGTAAATGACTTTTTTTGCTTGTTTGTTTTTCTGAGACAGGGTTTCTCTGTGTAGCACCTGACTGTCCTGGAACAATCTCTTGAGTCCAGGCTGACCTCGAACTCCCAGAAATCTCCTGTTTCTGCCTCCCGGAGAACTGTGTAAAAGACTCTTACATAGCTACTTGCCATCAATTGCAAGGCCCATTTCACAATTTGTAATCCAGATGCTGGGGACACTTTGATGACAAAGCTGCCTTTGAGTCCCCTGTGATCCTATGACTAATCTTAAGACTCCAATACAGCTCACTACGTATCCAAGTTAGAGTTGGCTAGAGTCATTTCCTTTGGTCTGTCTCTGGTGTTCTATCTGGAATGAGTAAACTTTTTGTTCCTAGGTGTTAGGGTTCTGTCTAAGCTCCACCCCACAGTTACCTGGCAAGAGCCAGGTATGCCCCTCCCTACAGTTACCTGGCAACAGCCAGGTAGGTCTGGCCCTACTATAAAGGGGGACTGATCACCCCCCTCCTCTCTCTCTCTTACTCCTTTATCTCTCTCTTACCTCTCTCAGTCTCAGCATCTCGCTCTTTCCCTCTGGGCTCTACTCCCCATCCCACACTCTCTCCATGTGTGTCATAGATCAGGCCTCTGCTTCTCTACTCTCTCGCCTCTCTCTGCCTTTCTCTGCCTACCTACTACCTCCCTTAACTCCCATCCCATGCCCTCGCCTGAATAAACTCTACTCTATACTATGCCATGTGAGTCCTGTGGTCTGGTCCCCTCAGGGGAGGGGGAAGGGATGCCTAGGCATGGGCCCACTGGGGCACCCCTTCCCCCACACCGCCGTATACCGTATTCTCTAAACCTCTCTCTTTTTATGATCTCAACACTACATCCCTAGAAAAAAAGCAAGGAAAGGGTGACTAGATTTGTGGTTTTCAATGTGACTGTCTAGAAGGAGAAAGTGTTGGTTCACCCTACTCTTGTAAACTGTCTGTGTTGGGGGAGATGTTCATGCCTGTACTTGCAGAACTCAGAGGCCCACATCGGGATCTTCTGCAATTGGTCTCCACCTTACTCTAGAAGATAGGCTCTCTCATCAAACCAGAATGCCATAACTGGCTAGTCCGTCTGGCCAGCAAGCCTCAGGAACTCTCCTGTTTCTGCTTCTCCAGCACTGTGATTAAAGGTCACTCTGCAAGTGGGTGCTGGCCCAGGCCATTCTGCTTGTACAGCAAGCACTCACTTCCAGACTGAGTCATTTCCCTCAACCTCCTTACTCTCCTGAATGTTGATGGCACTTGAGTAAGCTTCTAAACAATTAAGGACTTTTTCATCCACCCAATGTAGCTACAGGCATAACCCCATTGCAAAGGAGTAACTGAAACTCTAGTGATCCTCATTTATGGGGCTTATTAAGTAAATTTGGTTGGGCAGGAGGAAATGAGTGAGAATTTCATGCATTATGAATTCCAATTTGGAAGACCCTAGAGTCTCCATCTATTTAACCTCCATTTGCAGTAGTCAAAACCAGTTTCATTATTTTTTTGCTCAGTTTTATCCATAAATCAAGTACCAGGCTCATCTCTCTCTACCACCACTGAGTAGCTGGTCAGTGCTTTGTCTTTCACTAACAAATAGCCATACAATATGTGGAAGCCTAACTGGCTTTCCTCCTCCTCCTCCTCGTCGTCGTCCTCTCCTCCTCCCTTCTCCTCCTTTCTTTCTTCCTCCTCCTCTTCCTCCTCCTCTTCCTCTTTCCTCCTCTTCTTCCTCCTCTTCCTCCTCCTCTTCCTCTTCCTCCTCTCTTCCTCCTCCTCCTCCTCTTCCTCCTCCTCTTCCTTTTCTTCCTCCTCCTCTTCCTCCTCTTACTCCTTCTCTTCCTCTTCTTCCTCCTCCTCTACCTCCTCCCCTCCACTTGCTCCTCCTGGTGTGTGGGTTGTGTGTGTGTGTGTGTGTGTGTGTGTGTGTGCGCACGCGCGCGGTCTTTTGTTTGGGTGTGTCAGGGTATGTGTTCTGCTGAGCCACAAACTAGCACGTGCACTCACAATGCTGACTGCCTACTTGACTTGGCTGTAGCACAGACATGGTGATCCTCAAGCTTCTTTTGTTTAGAACAGAGATTTCATTCACCACAGTCACATTTCACATCATTTACTAGACTCTCACTAAGTGCAAATCTTCAAAATAACCCACTGTACAGGCAATCAGTGGCAGTCACTAAGGCATGTGTTTAGGAATACAAAGTGAGTGAGTAAACTTTGATCTCTTACCTCCTTACTCATCATAGACATATAATTAATTTGTTTAGCTTCTGATATAGGTTGGTCAAATTAAATATCATCTATAAACTAACATATTAAAAGCTTGGTCCCCAGTGTAGGAATGTTCAAAAGCATTTGGATTAGAAAGGCTCTAACCTCATTAGCTGAGTAATCTATTTATGAATTTGCATATAGCTTCATGAATTTCGACCTAAAGACCTTTGTAATAAAATTGATCTTTTTCTCTCCCTCTCTCCTGACTCTCATGAGTTTAGCAGTTCTGAACCACTGCATGTTACAGTCAAGAAATAAATAAAATCAGTGGGCTAGCAAAATGGCTCATTGGGTAGAGGTATGTGTAACCACGCCTGACAACTCTAATTTAATCCGTGATCCTACAAAATGGTAGGTGAGAACTGAATCTTGAGGCATGCTGTGCACAGCTGTACTAACACGCTCACCAAAACAAATAGATAATTTTTAAGATAAAGTCATTACGAGAAACTACTACTGTAAATACAGAAGGGAATCTTCCTGTAACCTGTGGTAAACTAAAGCAAGTGAGCCAATGGGAACCTGGCTTAACGGGGAGACCCTGCTCTCAATTTAGAAAAAAAAGTTCCTAAAGTATGTAGATAAATGTAAAAATGGGGCACAGACACCTCCCCTCTCCCACCACCCTCCTCTACTCTTTCTCTGAGTTCCTACCTCTGCCATCTTTGTTTAAAAACTTTCTAATTATCCGTTCTTTAAGAATTTCAGACAATATATCTTGATCAAACCTGCCCCGCCTGTTCCAGATCTTCCCAGATGCACCCCAACTCCCTTGCCACCCAATTTAGTAGGCTCTCCCAGGTTTCTTTTTAGCCTATTGAGTCCAATTTGTGTTGCCAAAATACTTTTGGGTCTAGAAACTGCCCTGAAGAGTGGTCAGCAGAGCAGTGGTCACATCCTTAAAGAAAACTACTGCTCCCTTTCCTTGCAGCTATCAATTGCCAATAGCTCCTCACCCCTCACTCTCTCCTGCTTTCTTGCTTTTGACATACTTTGTTCTTTTATTTTAAGGAACTTTTTGAAAGAAAAATTATGGGTGTGTATAGGCGCGCACACACACACACACACACACACACATACACACAGACACGCGCATGCTTGTTGCTCCTGAGTGTATGTATGTGAACCACGTGCCCTCAGAGGGTAGAAGAATACTTCTGAGACCCAAGAACTAGGGCAGTTGTGAGCAGTAATGTGGCATTGGGAACTGAACCCTGGTCATCCAAGAACAGTAAGTGCTCTAAACTGCTGAGTCATCCCTGTAGCCCCCATTATTTTAAAGCCTTTGTCATTGCTGTGGGCAGGGGAGTTGTGGAGTGAGTTCATGCAAGACTCTCCAGCAGGTGGCATACTAGGGTGCTGAGCAAGGAATTGGCAATAACCTACTGTAGAGATAAAATGGCTCTGCTCTGGCCAGTTGGGGGGCGGTGGCAGCAGCGTGGGTGGGGTGGAGTGGGGGTGGTTTTCTAAGTTCCTCAGACGCTGGACCAGAGATAAAACACAACTATACTACAAGGTCTCTTTGGACAAAGAATTCGTGCTGTACCTTCCAAGAGGCTCTGCTGCTCTTCTCTTGCCTCCTTTGGGTCCACTTTCCTGTGAAAGAGGGTACGAAGTCTGGAAATTAGCCATTGCATAGTTCGTTGTCTGAGCAAGCGTGGGCACCAGATGGGACCAGGAATAAGGCTTCCTTCTATCTAGTTCTCTGTGTCCCAGAAGAGCCCTAATCACAGCAACTCTTCACAGACACAACTGTACTTCCGTTCTCTGTACAGCCTCTCTAGTTTAAGAACGGGGGTGGGGGTGTTGGGGGGCGCCAAATTGCCACATGTGGGAGTACCAGGGTATCTGCTCAACCAGCCAATAGGAAGTAGTTTACTCAAGGAAAGCCACTGACCTATGGCAAATAGGGAGGATGAACTTTACATGTTTGCCCCATCACATAGTGCTGAAATCCGGAACTCAATCTAAAATGACCTCCACCCATACACTTTTATAGGTTCGGGTTTTTGTTGTTGTCATTGTTTCGTTGGTAAGATTTGTTTTTTTTTTCTGTTTTTGAGACAGGATTTCATTCTTACCTAGGTTGCCTCAAACTCACGACAATCTCCTGTCTCAGCTTCCTGAGTGCTGGGATTATAGGAATGAGTTATATCACATCCTACTGGACCGTTTCTACTTGAGGAAAAACACAGGAAACAGACATCGCTTTTGTTTACAGCAAGAGATTATTGCTTTAAAATGTTAAAAAAAAAAGCCATCATTTCCTGACTTGAACTTTTTTTTTTTTTTTTTTTTGTATTTCCAAAGGTGCCCTGGTTAAGCTGGTGGAAGTTCTGAGATTTGTTGACAAGTAATCCTGGGTTCCAAATCACAGTGCTAAGCTGCAGATAACTAAGGCTTCATTGGTGAGTTTGTTGTGTGTGTAGCCTAGTGTGTGCGTGTATTCAAGACAGGGTTTCTTTGTGTAGCCCTGGCTGCCTGGATCTCACACTGTAGCCTAGGCTGACCTTGAAGTCAGACATCTGCCTGCCTCTGCCTTCTGAGTACTGGGATTCAAGTCCTGCACCACCAGCGCCTGGCCTGAATTTCCTGTACATAAGTATAATTTAAAAGAATTCATTCCAAAAGTGGCATGTGTCTAACAATGGAATATTAGCCACAAAAATTAATAAAACATGAGGCAGTGGTGGTGTATGCTTTTAATCCCAGCATTTAGGAGGCAGAGGCAGGCAGATCTCTGATTTCAAGGCCAGCCAAGTTCCAGGACAGCAAGGGCTATATAGAGAAACCCTATCTCAAGAAAGAGAGAGAGAGAGAGAGAGAGAGAGAGAGAGAGAGAGAGAGAGAGAGAGAGAGGAAGAATAAAATCTAAACTACAGTGAAGTGCTGCATCATATATACTTAAATATTCTCAATTTTTTAAAAAGACAAGCATTAACAAGTGTTGGCAAGGGTATAAAACAGTTATAACACCCACACATTGTGAATGAGTTTGTTTAAATGGCAAAGCTGCTAAAACAACCTGTCCCCTGGACTGGACTGTCCTCGGAAATCTAAAAGCAGAATGACGGCATGCCCCAGTGATTTCACTGCTAGACATATTTCCAAGAGAATGAGACTATATGACCACGTATTCATACATTTACAAACAAGCTGAACTTTGAACATTTTGTTCTACGTGAAAGAAGTCAGTCAAAAATACCAAATACTAAATCAGGCACGATGGAACATTCTTGTTGTCGTCTCAATACTTAAGAGGTGGAGACAAAAAGATTGCTGATAAAAGACTGCTGAGTGCCTCAGGCTAGCCTGCAATATATGACGAGTACACAGAGAGGGAGGAGAGGCAGACAGATGTTTTTCTTCTTTTCTTTCTTAGTAACTTATTTACTTACTTATCTTTCTCTTAATTTCTTTCTTTCTTTCTTTCTTTCTTTCTTTCTTTCTTTCTTTCTTTTTTGAGAGGATCTCACTCTGTAGGCTGGTTATGGCAATCCTCCTGCATCACCCACACTCCCAGTACTGGGATAACAGAAGTAAGCTACTAGGTCCAGTTTCAGTTCTATGGTTTAAAAAGATGAACTTTGTACTATGGTGTCGTAATCACTGTTCTATTACTGTGAAGAGACACCATGACCAAGGTAACTCTTAGAAAAGAGATTACTTAATAGGGACAGGCTTACAGTTTCAGAGGTTGAGTCCATTATCATCAGGGCAGGAGCATGGCAGCGTCCTGACATGGATTCCTGGAGAAGTTGAGAGAATGGACTCTCGAATGGGCATGCACATGCGCACAATAATAGACTTAAAAATATCTAAGAAAATCTTAAAATAACAAAATAAAACTGCTACTTTCCAACATAAGGCCTATAGTGAGACACCATTCAGTTCTTCTCAACCATTCTAGCACCAACTGGTCAGGAACCTCATGACAGTAAGTTACGCAGGATGGGAGACATTTCACTATATGATCTGAAGCATCCTTTCCAGCTTCAGAATTTGGTGGCTCCAAGTTCAGGTTCTAAAGTTTGTCATTATAAAGTTATATATAGGCTTTGGTAAGACATGTTTGTTTGTAGGAAGTACACTATAAATCCAAGAATAAGCAAACTGAATTGAGGCATGTAACTCAGCGGTCGAGAGCTGGGCTAGCACACACTAGATCCTAGGTTCAATCACTGGTATTGAAGGGAAAAATCAGTGGATTAAAGGTGTTTGCCACCAAGCCTGGAGACCTCATTTTCATCCCTGAGCCCACACAGTGGAAGGAGAGAAGCAGCTCCTCCAAACTGTCTTTTTACCTCCACGTGTGTGTGACTAGTCACATGAACACATATGTGTGCGTATGTATATGTGCTTTCACACACATGTGCTCATATGGACATTCACACACACACACACACACACAGAGACAAGAGAGAGAGAGAGAGAGAGAGAGAGAGAGATGAGAGAGAGAGGAGAGAGAGAGAGAGAAACACAAATAAATGAATGAATAAATAATAATTCAAAGAAAATCATGTTCTGCCGCCCGAGTTTTTGGCACGTACACTTCTGGTTGCTGCCAGAAGTCCAGTGCCCTATGCTTGGGGTGCTGTAGAATTGGGGTGCCATAGTCTTCAGGTGCCATAGACTTGGGGTCATGCTGGCACATGGCCTAACAGGTACTATAACTGCCAGCATCACAGACAGCTTCACAGGGAGCTTTAGTGGGGTTCTGCTCGGAGTTGTCCTTTCGGCTGCAAGGATAAAAAGGCAATCAAGGCAGCAGACTCTTCTCAATTTTATAGTTACTCGTTTTTTAAAATTGCGTTTATTTATTTATTTAATTAATATTCGTGAACATATGCATGTGTATATAGAGTATCTATGGAAGTCAGAGGATGATAGGACTTGCAGGGTTGATTTTCTCCTTCTATCATGGGGGGCCTGGGGATTGAAGTCAGCTCATTAGGCTTGGCAGTAAGGGTGCCAAAAGTGTAAAATTTTTGGCATTTGGGCTACAAACTAAAGAATACTCTGTGAAAGGAAATGAAAGAAAACCCCAAATTCCTTCAACAGCCAAAACACCTAATAGCTATTTTTATTATTAATTTTCAGACAGAGTCTGTGCAGACTACCTTGGCCTGGAATTCACAGAGGTCTGCCTGCCTCCGGCTCCTGACTACTGAGATGAAAGGGGTGTTCCAACATGTCCTGCTATATAATAGTTTTTAAAATACAGCAGGGTTTTAACAGCATGTTCCTTTATGATTTAATTGCTACTGAATTAAGAAAAAGCTTACAATAACAAAAATGCTTTAGAAATACAAATTAGGGTTTGTAGTGTCTGAAAAGGAGAAAGATAGGAACAGCAAGGAGCTGAATGGCACACTAGTTGAGGACTTTGTTTGAAATGGTAGCTGCTTTGCTTTATTTGATTAGGCTGACTCTTGCAAGATGAATTATAAGGCATTATATCACAGAACAAAGTATGAGACTTTACAGTTATCATGGTTTTCATTGCTCATCTTTTCATCATGCCCTCAAGAAGTTAAAAAAAAAAGTTTTTTTGTGTTTAGCGACGAAGCATGTGTTTGCTGACTGTCGGTTGCTGTAGCCCTGCAGATGTGGCTTACCTTTGCTTTCCCTTGAATCTGATGCCGCAGGGCAAACTGAATTTTACTAAATGTCAACTCCCAGGTTGTTGCCTTTCTTTTATTTTAACAGATTTTCTGTAGGACAGGATGTTAAAACTTGGGGACAGTGGGGTTAAAAAATTCATGGGAACACAACAGGGCTATTTTTTTGAAGTGGAACATTTTTGAAAATATTTGATGTTTTATTCTAGTTGAGGTGGGTTTTGAAAAAAGATTTATTTATTGAAGCTGTATTGTACTTGTCCTTATATAATAACCACCAGTTTTATCCATGTTTGTTTGTTTGTTTTTATTTTTTATTGTATTTTTTTCAGGAATAATTGCAATTCAATCTCTTGGGAACAACAACTAAAATCCTAATCTTGTAAGCCTTATTAAATCTAAATCCTGATGGATCTACCATTGAAACCAGGAGGCACTAGTAGTTATATCTTGTCCTCCCGCTATCCCTGTCCAAAAGGCTGTTTTTATTTTTTTTTCATTTTACACCCTGTTCACAGCCCCCTTCCATCCTCTTGCCCCCCCATCACACCCTTATATATCCATCCCACACCACCCCTCCCCTTCTCAGAGGAGAAGGGGGCCAACCATGGGTACCACCCCACCCTGGGACATCTAGTCTCAGCAGGACTAAGCACATCCTCTCCCACTGTGGCCCAACCAGGAAGTCCAGATAGAGGAAGGGGATCCAATGACAGGCAACAGACTCAGAGACAGCACCTATTCTATTTGTTAGGGGACCCACGTGAAGATCAAGCTGCTCCAAATAAGTAGGGGGTCTTTTTTTTAAAACATGTATTTATTTATTTTATGAATATGAGTACAATGTAGCTGTACAGATGGTTGTGAGCCACCATGTGGTTGCTGGGATTTGAACTCAGGACCTTCTTAAGAGCAGTCAGAAAGGAAACTATGGGAAGAAACTTGAACATATGGGCACAGGGAGAATTTTCTGAACAGAACTCCATTAGCTTATGCTCTAAGATCAAGAATAGACAAATGGGACCTCATTAAATTACAAGTTTCTGCAAGGCAAAAGACACTGTCAAAAAGACAAAGTGACAACCAACTAACTGGGAAATGATCTTCACCAGCCCTACATCCGACAGAGGGCTAATATCCTAATATATACAAAGAACTCAAAAAGGAAAACTCCAGAGAGTCAATTAACACTATTAAAAAATGTGGAACAGAGCTAAACAAAGAGTTCTCACCTGAAGAATATCTAATGGGTGAGAAACACCTAAAGAGATGTTCATCATCCTTAGTCATTAAGGAAATGCAAATCAAAACAACCCTGAGATTCCATCTCTCACAAGTCAGAATGGCTAAGATCAAAAACACAGGAGACAGCAGTTGTTGGCTAGGATGTGGAGAGGAGAGAAAGAGGAACACTCCTCCATTGCTGGTGGGATTGCAAGCTGGTAAATGCACTCTGGAAAGCATCTGGCGGTTCCTCAGAAATGGACGTGCACTCCCGGAGGATCCGGCTATACCACTCCTGGGCATATACCCAGAGGCTTTACCTGCATGCAAAAGGACACATGCTCCACTATGTTCATAGCAGACTTATTTATAATAGCCATAAGCTGGAAAGAACCCAGATGTCCCTCAACGGAAGAATGGATTCAGAAGATGTGGTATATTTACACAATGGCGTACTACTCTGCAATTAAAAACAATGAATTCACCAAATTCCCAGGCAAATGGTCAGAACTTGAAAATATCATCCTTAGTGAGGTAACCCAATCACAAAAGAAACACACATGTTATGCAGTCACTGATAAGGGGGTATTAACCCAGAATCTCGGAATACCCTAAACACAATTCAAATATCAAGAGATTTCCAAGAAGGTGGAAGGAGAGACCCTGGTCCTGGAAAGACTGGATGTAGGGGAATGCCAGGACAGAGAAGCGAGAGGGGGTGAATGGGGAAAAGAGGGAGGGAAGAGGGCTTATGGGACTTTCGGGGAGGGAGGGGAAAAGGGAAAGGGGAAATGATTTTGAATGTATATATAAAAAAACCTTAGAAAATAAAATTTAAAAAAAAAAGAGCAGTCAGTGCTCTTAACCACTGAGCCATCTCTCCAGCACCCCTGTAGGGGGTCTTGTTTGTTTTTTAATGACTGAAATACTATTCTATGGTGTATGTGGGCCACATTCTGTTTATCCATTAGTTATTTGATAAACACTTCATTTTTTTTTTTGTTTGTTTTGTTTGTTTCTTTGTTTTTTACTTCTTGGCTAATTGTTTCCTGTGTTGTGCTAACTAAATATTTTAAATTAATAAATTTTGAAGTGAGCTTTTAATCTATTATGACAATGTCT